>CACRXK020009622.1:0-18850 GCA_902702795.2 Paramuricea clavata
TAGAAAATATGCTTGGAACAGATGGAAGACAAATATAATATGATAAGTATAGATAAATTTGACAAGCATTCTGAAAATATGATAGCGCTGTTCGTTTATATATTGAGCAAACTATTTGACATGAGTGCAGTTTTTATATCATAAAAGGATATTATATTTCCAACAACAACATGAAAAAAAGACTTTAAATTAAGAGTTGTAAGGAAAGTATACTAAACCTCAAATTCAAAGTGTCCAATCATAAAACTAAGTTTGTGCCACGTGAGCATGAAATTTATTATCGAATCGCGCGTAATATTACGTCATCGTATTTGGTATAACCGGGCGACTTGAATCATATCGCATGGTTGATCATGTTACCCGGGTGACATAATTCGAATAAACCACGCGCGACGATCACGCAAGCAAGATGGCCGACAAAATATACCAAGGAGTGATGAATTACAAAATTTTTAAACTTCAAAAACTTCTTTTTTTTTTGAAAATTTTGAATCAAATTTAATAAGCAAGTTATCATCAGTATTCCAAACGGTATGCGATTCGAAAAAAAAGCGACAATACTTATAGAATAAAATGAAATAATAAAACATCGTATCAACGAAAGTGTGTGCTCAACATGTAGGCTTTTAATCAGTGAATGTTTGGATGTGTTCCATATGTTACTGTGACAGTTAATTGAATGCTTAAATGCTTACTGCTTTCTCACTACGGACTGCATAGCTCTATACACCTGTTTTCAAAATTACGCGACCGTCTCGAAAATAATCATTGTTCAAATGTCAGTTTTATTTCACACGAAATGTTAAAAAGAACAAACGTAAACAAGAGTAATTTTTAATCGTATTTAAAATCTAAAGAACAATATTGAATCAAAATGAGCTAATTAAATATACAAACTAAAAGGAATAAAAAGCCATCAGCAACAGAAGTCTATGGCGTGAATGACTTTCAAAGCTTGAAAAAGAACAATTACCTCGAATTTAATATTGCCCTAGACTATCACACAAATGTTTTGAAAATCATTCTTAAATTTTTATATAAAGCATGCAAACATATACATCGATTATGAAACGCAAAACTCAAAATTGTGAACAGTTTGAATTTGTGACCGTATGAGTGTGACATAAAAATGACATGTTAACTCCAGCTATTTTCTGCCTGGGCGCGTAATTTTGAAAACGGGTGTAAATAAAATCACATGAAAAATATTAAATAGTATTTTAGCTGTTAACATATTCGAATATAAAACACATATAATGTTTTAAACACATATAAATATCCAGAAAGTTTCAAACAAATAAATGAATAAAGTTTGAATAACTTACCACGCAGTCAACCGCAATACTTTCGGAATATTGAAAATTACTATTATTCAGAGAGGTAATTTCTGAAAGAATTTCTTTTATTGAAATATAGAGAGACTTAAAGCGATAATTTGTCAATGTCACAGCCACCTATGGATCACATGATGGTAATACATTTCCGGTAATTAGGCTACATTTATTTTGCATCATTTTGACCAATTTATTGTCCAAATTATCCTTCTATGTCCAAGCGTATATAAAGACAACTAGATTGTTCTAAATCAATGTTAAAAGCAAAAAAAGTTCGTCAAGTGTCTTGAATTTCTAAATTAAACTTCTTTTATTTTCATCGTGACTGTTTTCATCGAGTAATGGTGACCTTTCCAGTGCGACCAATTTATACCATCAGCATAAGAGGTGTGAGTTCCACCGCAATGATACAAACCATTTAAATTGGATTCATGGCAGTTGTTGTACCACCATCCTCCTTTGTATAACTGAGCACAATTATTCTCGTGGAGGTCGTGATCGATGTCTTTGGTTGTGAACTGCATGCCATTATGAAAAGTCAAAGAATCACCGGCGTCTCCTGTGAGATTGACATATCACATTATCAGTTTAAAACGTTTTGCTACTTCACGTCAATGACGTATAAGATCAATCATGTTTTGCATTGCTACCCTGGTTTAAAGAACGTGTTAAGTGGGACAATTTTTTCCAGAACTCGCAACGTAAGTTCAGAGCCATATTATCCAAAAAGTAGTCACAGAAACATTGTGAGCATCGTCAGTATTCTACATTGCAGAATATTTTTTTCCGACATATTGTTAGGGGATGAAAAATGAAAATGCCATGAAAAGATTGGCAGAGTAGCGCCACGTTCACATTTTTTATGCAACTAGTTTTAAGACCCCTCTGACGTAGATAGGATTTCTATTTTAACTGGGCCCGAAAAAAATATGCCAAGAGTCAGAGTTGCAAAACCTGTTCAAATTTCCTCCGGGTAAAATTTTAAAGTTTTCGATCAAACTTCCACAAAATTAATTGAATAAATACTAAAATATGGCTTCATCAAATAGCAATATACTATATAGAGTATAATATAAACTTAACTGATTCTGAAAGCATATAGTTCGAAAGAGACGTAAATGCAGTACTAAAGGAATACCAAATGGTTTTCTGTGCAGGATTGCGTGATCCATGCACCAGGATGTCGCGAGACTTTCGGAAAGCGTGAAAATACTCGAGGCGCATGCGAGTGTATTTTACGCTTTCCGAAAGTCGAGCAACATCCCAAGTGCGTGGATCACGCTATCATGCTTGGAAAACCATTTGGTAATTGTTTTATATAATAACTACAATGAAACAATGACATTTTGAGAATCCCGCAAAAATCCCGCCAAGGCATTTTAATTCGTCGTGCAGGATAACCTGATCCTGCACGCCCATTGACCAATCAAATTGCGTGTTTCACTGTAGTTATTATATAAAATAATCCTAATGTATAATTTGCCATAATAGATTTATACTTGGAAAAATTGAACAGTCTTTATAACTGCTACGTCTACATCCTGTGTGATATATTGAATATAAAAGAATATAAAAAAATAAAGTCATGGACTCAAAAGTCCAGATAATCTTTCAAATGTGATGGTTTCTGAATCTGTAATAAAAAGCACAGCGGTGCACGCGTAAAAATTGAGAAAACCAACATTCCAACAAACTTCCCGGTTGATATTGACAGGCGTGAACAAGGTTGTGCTTCCCACTATGAACAAGTTGTCGACAAACTTGCAACAACGTTGTAGACAACTTGTTCATAGTGGGCAACACAACCTCCCTGTCGATATCAACTGAAGTTGTAGATTATATGCCTGTACACATATTATATAGAGGTCAGCAGTAAAACCATGGCAACACAGATGCAACAACATTCCAGATCTGAGGTGGTATTTGATGTTTCTGCATGCATGTGAGTAGTAATATAGGTACCGATCGATCCGAATTTTTCAGGGGGAGGAGTGAGAATGAGGAGTGAGGTGGTGGATGAGGTGGTGGAGTGAGAGATGAAGGAGTTTGAAGTGGTGGATGTCCACCACCTCATTTATAATTATTATTCATACGTACAAATAAGCGTGCGTAGTGACGTCACTCATTAGTACAAAATACGTCATAATTATATGCAATGACGTCAAGCGGGCAAGCTCAGGCAAGTAATAACGTCACGCGGGCATGTTCGGACAAAACTTGCTGAGTAGGCATTTCTTAGCGTCCCTCCACGTGTGTGATACAATAGAGGGATTAAGATTGGCTTACTATGAATAGTTCGAGACTCTCACATGGCAAAATTGTTATCGATGTTAATATATAGCAGAGTTATAGCCGTATCTTTACTTGGAAGAGATAAATTTCCACAGTTATATAGAAGAATTTTTCGTATGTTTACAAAATTATAGCGAGGAACTATTCGTCACAAAAATCTAGACATATTTCAAACAGAACTGAACAGTTGCTAATCCCAGGTTAACATGGTTGTCAACGTCGTTGTTATGGTCAATATTTGCATGTTGTTCAACACTATTTAGCAGATCATAAGAAAGCTTATCAAGAATACTTTAATTGAAGGAAAAACCTTTTAGAACAGTTGTGATACATTTTGTCATAAAAAAATAAATATGTTTTTTGTCAAATATGCGGTCGTTATATACGTTGATATGTGTTGCCAGTCATTAGCGACGCTTGGGTGCATGCATATATTAACGTACAAAATATTTGTACACTAATCAGGCGGGCGGGTCGCGCGGGCGGAAAGAGCGGGCTTTACAGGCAAAAGCTTACACAAGATTTCAGTTTTAAAATACATTTATTTCTTTAAAACGTTTTACAAAATTTAGTACGGTTTACTTCTAAGAGCGTAACGTCTAGGTGTTTTTGTTATTTTTAATAGTTCTCATATTCTTGTCTATCTTCCGGGGATAACTTTGCTACTCATAATCCTCTCTCGCTTCCGGAGTCATTCGTGCTAGGTCACGTTCGGTCCAATCTGCTGGATCAACCCAATTGTGGAAAAAGTTGCGCTTGAGTTTCGGTCGTTCCTCTTCTGTTGGGGGTGGCGTAAGGTGGTCTCAACAGATTCATTGGGTTGTGAAATTTCTGCAGGCGATTGTGGGATACTTTGAGCACAGGTTTCAGGAATTCCAGGAGAGGAATAAACCATCTTATTTTTGAATGTCAAAAACCGGCTTAGCTGCTCAGAATATAATTCGCTTCTGGTACTATAGTCTTAATTGTCATGACTATAGTCTCCATATAGTCATGACTATAGTCTTAATCTATAGTCTGCATAGTCATGAATATAGTCTTCATAGTCTTTACTATAGTCTTAATATTCATGACTATAGTCTTAATAGTCATGACTATAGTCTTAATAATATCATAGTTGCCTCGAAATCCTTTGTCTCCCGAGGTACGATTACCAACTAATTTACCTCATTACCCATGTATACGCTTTGTCTTCTAAATTTACCCGGTAAATTTAGTTTAAAACAAAGGATTTCTTTGTCTTCTAATCTTCCCCTGCATGCTTGATGAGGGAAATTTAGAAGACAAAAGCGTACCTCATTACCTCTGATTGGAGAGCTGTACCTCATCGAAAATCATCGGCACAACTATGGACAGTATCTGACGGCACCGTCCCGTACACATTCGAACAATCACTTTGCCAGCTTTTATTCCCTAATCTTGAACACTACAATTGTGGGAGAAAATTCCGTTTATGCGCATGCCTAAAACGAATGAACACGGAGATGTGTTTCTGCGCGTGCGTTTATATGAAAAGTGTTCGTACCACAATCATAAGACAATCAAACAGCATTCAAAACAGGCAACACACCACGCGCGATTCCCTGGGCAACTATGATATTACAAAGTAATAGCATGGCATTACGGTCGATTAGTGATAAAATGTCCCTCAAGCCTCGAGAGGTTTAGTAAAAGTCCCTCGGCGCTACGCGCCTCGGGACTTTTACTAAACCTCTCTCGGCTTTCGGGTACATTTAATCACTAATCGACCTGAATGCCATGCTATTACTTATAATAATCATGACTATAGTCTTCATAGTCATGATATAGTCTTCATAGTCTTTACTATAGTGTTAATATAGTCATGACTATAGTCTTAATAGTCATGACTAGATTCTTAATAGTCTTCATCATAGTCCTAATAGTCATGACTCTAGTCTTCATAGTCATGCCTGTAGTCTTACTAGTCATGCTTATAGTCTTTATAGTCATGACAATAGTCTTCATAGTCGTGACAAGAAAACAAACAGGATAAATATACCTCTTCACTCTTGCTTCAAATCATTTTACACTGACTCTTGAGAAGTAAACATGTCTTGTGAATGGGACATCTGCCATAAAACGGTTGCAAATGCGAGTTATCTCCTTCGCCACAAGAAGGTTGTCCATGCATATGGAACTCGTAGTCTTGGACACCAAACTCTTACGGTGAACGGAGTTACAGTCGTGCAGCCTCCTTTTACGTGCATCGTTACGGGATGTACATAAAGCGGCAAAACCGTATGGGTGAAGTCTCTCTTGGAGAATGCTCAAACGACTATAAGTCCTGCTCCCCAACGTATTATTTGGTCTTATGGTCAATGGCAACCGTCCTATTTTGATATGATGAGGGTGATGCCTGGAATCGAGATTAATCAAGGCATTCCCAACGATATCGACAACGCAGATTACTTGAACGTATCTTTGCGGAATTTGATTGTATTGGACGATCTCATGGCACAATCTAGCAAGGATAAACAAAAGGATGTCATCATCGAAATTTGTCTATCATCTATATTGTCCAAAATATATTTCATCAGGGCAAAGAAATGAGAAATATCAGCCTTGATGCCCACTATATCGTGTTGTTCAAGTCACCAAGAGATAAACAACAAATTTCTATGCTTGCCATACAAGTAAATCCCAGGAAAGTACAGAAATTAATGAGGAGTTATGAAGATGCTACGAGCCGACTTCATGGGTATTTGATGTTGGATTTAAGGCCAACGACAAGTGACCAAGATCGACTTAAGACGAATATACTTCCCGGCGCGATTCCAAAGTTTATACAAAAACAGTCGTATCGAGTACAACCACCGCTTGTAAATGCCATGTATGATACCGAGCAGCGAATGAAAAAAATCATGGAAGCGCCAAAGCTTAGCGCCGTGGAATAAAGCAAATTATATTCTGACTAGCTAAGCCGGTTTTTGACATTCAAAAATAAGATGGCTCATTCTTGTCCTGGAATTCCTGAAACCTCTGCTTTTGGTATCCCACAAGCGCCTGCAGAGATGTCACAACCCAATGAATCTGTTGGGATAGCACCACCAGTGCCTGCTACTCCTAAACCTAATTTCCTTACGCCACCACCAACAGAAGAGGAACGATTAAAACTCAAGCGCAACTTTTTCCACAATTGGGTCGATCCAGCAAGTTGAACCGAACGTGACCTAGCACGAATGACTCCGGAAGCGATAGAGGATTACGAACGTTTTTTTATTGAGCGACAGACCAAAATATATTCCAATGAAACCCGAGCAAGTAGTAAAGTTATCCCCAGAAGATAGAAAAGAATATGAAATAAATGTATTCTAAAATTGAAATCTTGTGTAAACTTTTTCCTGCAAAGCCCGCTCTTTCCGGCCACGCGACCCGCCAGCCTGATTAGTGTACAAATATGTTGTTCGTTAATATATGCATGCACCCAAGCATCGCTAATGACTGGCAACACAAAGCAACGCATATAACGACCGCATATTTGATAAAAAATATTTATTTTTATAGCAAAATGTATCACAACTGTTCTAAAAGTTTTTTCCTTCAAGTATTCTTGATAAGCTTTCTTATGATCTGCTAAATAATGTTGAACAACATGCAAATATTGACCATAACAACGACGTTGACAACCATGTTAACCTGGGATTAGCAACTGTTTAGTTCATTTTAAAATATGTTTCGATATTTGTGACGAATAGATTCCTCGCTATAATTTTGTAAATATACGAATAATCCTTCTGGAAATTTTTTTCTTCCGAGTAAAGATACCGCTATAACTCTGCTATGTATTAATTTCGATAACAATTTTGCCATGTGAGGGACTCGAACTATTCATAGTAAGCCAATCTTAATCCCTCTATTGTATCACACACGTGGAGGGACGCTAAAAAGTGCCTACTTATCAAGTTTTGTCCGATCATGGCCGTGTGACGTCATTACTTGCATAAGCTTGCCCGCGTGACGTCATTGCATAAAATTATGACGTATTGTATACTAATGAAGACGTCACTACGCACGCTCATTTGTATGAATATTAATTATAAATGAGGTGGTGGGCATCCACCACCTCAAACTCCTCCACCTCACACTCCACCACCCCACACTCCACCACTCCACACTCCACCACCTCACACCACCACCTCACTCCTCCTCCTCACTCCTCCTCCTCACTCCTCCTTCTCACTCCTCCTCCTCAAAAATCCGGATCAATCGGTACCTATATTACTACTTACTTGTGGTTTTGAAAGGAATTTGAGTGTTTAGGTCTTTTGAAGTGTGACCCAATCGCCCAATTTCACAATCAGCGAGGCAGCGAATGCTCTCATTTGTTTCCAAAGCAAAATGCTAAATTTAAACCAAGCAGTATAGTGCCCTGCATGGCGATTTATAATCAATGGCAATGTTTGGAATGGTTGAAAATCAATGGCAATGGCAATATGATCTCAATAACAGATGCTGCCACTCCTGCCATATACTTATGGTTATCTTATAGTTTGTGGGAATTGACAGTGTCGGGATCATATATAATAATAATAATAATAATAATTACAATTTATATAGCGCAAATTAGCATTTGTATATGATCAAATGCGCTGTACAATAAAGTATTAAAATAGTTAAAATTGAAGTATACCTATCTATGTATTTATATCAAAAGCTAACCTAAATAAATGTGTCTTTAAACTCTTTTTAAAACTGTTAAAACTGTCCGTATTTCTAATGTGACATGGTAACATGTTCCACAGTTTTGGGGCAGCAGATGTAAATGATCTGTCTCCCAATGTTTTCTTGAATCTAGCCCTTGGCTGTGCAAGCAGTAAACCTGTATTATTTGATCTAAGACTATAAGATGACTTGTCTCTGATACATATCAGATCACTTATATAAACAGGAGCAAGTCCGTGAATTGCCTTAAAGGCGAGAATAAGAACTTTAAAATTGACTCGATACTGAACAGGTAACCAATGTAAAGTATACAGTACAGGTGTTATATGTTCGTATCTGGAAATATTGCAAATTAGTCTGGCAGCAGAGTTCTGTACACGCTGTAGTTTGTTTAGATGGACGGATGGTAAACCATACAAGAGGTTGTTGCAATAGTCTATGCGCCCAATGATAAACGCGTGAACTAAGGTTTTTGTTGCTGCGTCAGATAGATACTTTCGAATATGTCTGATGTTATGAAGTTGAAAATGTGCAGCCCTACAAGTTTTATTGATATGTTCTCTCAAATTTAAGTTCGAGTCGAACCACGTCCCAAGATTTTTTACGATAGGCACAGGAGACACCCTTGAAGAACCAACCATCAGATGATCGATGTTGACTTTCTCTAATTGTGGTTTAGTTCCGATTATCATAAACTCCGTTTTTTCGTCATTCATCTTCAGTTTGTCAGCAATCATCCACGTTCTGATATCCTTTACACAAAGTTCCATTGATTCTACTGCCGCATCCTGATTCAATTCGCTGTCTGGCTTAAATGCAAGGTATAGCTGTGAGTCGTCTGCGTACGCGTGAACATCCGGAAGATGAGTTTTTATGATCTGAAACAACTTACTAGCGTATATTGTAAATAGCAACGGTCCTAAGCAAGAACCTTGTGGAATACCTTGTTCCAGGGAGAAACTGTCCGAAACACAACCGCTAAGAGTCACGCGTTGTGTTCTGTTTGATAGGTATGATGAAAACCAGTTCAAGACATTTCCTTTAATCCCAAAACTAGACTGCAAGCGTGAAATAAGGATGTCATGGTCCACAGTGTCAAACGCGGCGCTCAAATCCAGGAACACCAACAAGGTTACGTTCTGTTTATCCATATTGAGAAGAATATCATTCTGTATCTTGAGGAGAATGGTCTCCGTGCTGTGTCCCTTGCGATATGCTGATTGTAAAACAGGATAAAGTCCAAACTGCATCATGTGGTTATTCATCTGCTCGAAAACAGCTCGTTCTATCAACTTCGATACATACTGAAGGTTACTAATTGGGCGAAGATTGCAGAATTCCAGATTCAACCCCTGGTGTTTTAACAATGGAACCACAAGTGCTTCCTTCCACTCTTCAGAAAATTTCCCAGATGCAAGGGATAAATTAATTATGCGAGTTAATACAGGTAGAAGTGTTCCAAGGCACTTGACTACTAATCCGGTAGGCATGGGATCAAGTGCACATGACTTTTTCCCTGACTTTTGTACTAGCGCTGTTACATCCTCCTCAGTGAGTTGCTGAAAATCACCGAATGTCTGAGTTTCGTTTAGCACCAGATCCTTGGGTACTACATCAAGATCGAATTGGACCGCGTTAATGTCTGAGCGTATATTCTCAATTTTCCTTACAAAAAATCTGCCGATGTCATTGGCCAAGGACACTTTATCAAAATGATCTGGAAAAGATAGTTCCTCTTTTTTTCCCAGAAGTTTTTTGGCGGCCTTAAATAATTGTCCCTGATCTGCCTTATTCTCTTCAATAAAATCGGCGTAGAATTTCCGTCTGGCCTGATTCATGATGTACGTCACCTGGTTTCTCTTCTGTTTAAAGTGAGTAAAGTCAACGACCGATTTGGTTCTCCTCCACTTCCTTTCGGCTTTTCGTCGTAACCGTTTAGCAATATCAATCTCCTCATTGTACCAGGGAACAGCAGGTCTCGCCACCATTCTCTTGGTCTTCAAAGGAGCGTGACGTTCTGTAACATCAGAAAGTACGTTATCGTATTTCCGAACAAGTTCATCAAGATCATATTCTTCGAGTGAATCCCTACATAATCCAGACATAGCTAAATCTGCCTCGAGTGATGCCAGATTCACAGATTTAATCTTCCTGTAGGTTCTCGACACTATAGTTAGAGCTGGTTTTGCTTGCTGCAGATTGCACAGAATTGAAGCATGGTCTGATATAAAGCGATCAACAACAGGAGGGTCCTTTATAATATCTTCTGATATTCGAGTAATAAGTAGGTCCAAGGTGTGTCCGCTGATATGAGTAGGTTGCATAACATTCTGTTTAAGACCGAAAGAATCTAAGAGGTCGAGGAACGTCCGTGCATCCGGTTGTTCAGGGGAATCGATATGTATGTTAAAATCCCCCGTAATTATCAACTGCTCTTTGCATAACAGGAAGGCTTCAATATAGTTCGCAAACTCCGTAAAAAATACTGAGGTGGTAACTTTGTGCTCACCAGAATATGGGGGGCGGTAAATATTGACAACTCGTAGATCGCGAGAGGATGATGATGTCACAATGCACTCATATGTAAACAATGATTTCAATTATAGGACCTCGATACATTTTGTCAATCTGTAGTAAATATGTCTGATAGCTACACACCTCATTAATCACGCTGTATTATTTTCGTCAGACTCAGATCAAACATGCTAAGATTTCTTCCTCAACTTTATTTATAATTTTTGTGGCAGTTTACGACATTTCACCTTGGCCATATTCATATAATTATTACAATGGTTCATTTCATTTATAACTATGAATTATTTTCTAGAGATATTGGAATCATATAACTAAATAATCTCTGAACAATATAATAATGTTCAATGTGAGTTTCTTGTTGTAACCATGATGAAAAGCTGTCAGTAATAGCTTACTGTTACTTGCGATGCAATGGTTTATGGCGCCTCTGATGCTTGACACTTATGCATTTTAATTTACAGAATATTTTCGGTTATTGTCTTCTCAGTATTCTCCAATGTCGTAGTCATATTTTATAGGTTCTATATCACAATAGTAGCAACACAACTTGTCAGGTTCAACTGCCTATTCAACTATGATTTATTTGTTTTACTTTTTTGGTGTTAGCGCAGCGACTGTTGACCACTAAAACGTCCTGACTGACCTCGCCTATTCTAAACACTCCTCGCAGGTAATGCATGCCCGCGTATGCCTGCAGCTTCTTGGCAACTCTGTCAAGGGTGTGTTGAAGAACATTTGCATTGCGATAGTTCGAATGTAGTTCAACTCCAATGCTAGCCATGCATAATATAGTACAGTGAACTTGTATAGCGATACAGGGCCAGGGATATGGTCCCAGGAAAAGTTTTTTAGATGTAGAGTCAGTAGAGTGCCATTTGAGTTATTTTAAACGTTTTTGCGATTTTAAATCATCATTTAACACAACAACTCTTTTTAATCACAAACTAATCCAAGACGTCTAATACATAGCCAGATATTAACTTACATTAAACCAAATGACAATATAATACACATGTTTTGTACTGATCTAAACTTTCCCAAATGGGCCAGACTATTCCGCCAGGGGGAGTCATCCACCCCCCCCCCCTCTAGTTTGTCAATGCAACATCCTTATCTGAAATAGGGTTGCAAGCTGCAGCAAAAATTGCTTCTTGTAACATAAACTTAAGTAGTCTATTGACGATCCAACATTTCGACACGCCAGTCAGGGATAACGGGACAGCGTGGTTCCTTATATACACTAAGTGATTTATAATAAACGCCTGGGTCGTCTTTTAAACTCTCGTACTTGAACGAAGGAATCGTTTACAAGACAAGAGGCGCCATTAGAGGTAAGAGGGACATCAGCAACGCAGCTTTACATTTCATAAACAACAATTCCAGCTGTTTGAACTATAGCACCATCATCCATGTTCCACAATAAGTGTTTAATTAAAATAAACATACGTGTAGAATTGGTTATGGGGCACTTATTAAAGACTATAGACAATTACGAGACCACTTGTAGCAATCAAGGAATGATTACCAGCTCCTATTTCTTATAGACCAAAGTACAACCTGGTTCCCAGGTTTTCCCTATTACGGAGGAAATCTCTGGTTGGAGCTGGTCACGTGAGCTTTAAAAAAATGATTTCACGCCTATCGGGGAAGGAAAAAATCTCAATTCTGCACGTTACACTTCGATTGCGAAGGAGTGAAGTGCTCTGTCTCACTGTCTATTTTGTACAATCAACATTGAGAATTATATATACTTCAAACCGCTTGCTAAATTTGGTTTCTGTTTGCTTTTAAGGCATGATAACACGCTAAACAGAATTATATAGCAACAGACAAGTAAGGAAATCAAGCAATAAAATCGTTTGATCGCATGTTTGAAATAGTAATTAATTATTATGTTCACTTGGGGTTTGGTCGTGGTTTCATTTCAGGTGTTTCTATTCGACTGTCCAGGTCGTAGCGCCTTGCAGGTCGTTTGGCACGCGTTACATACTTGAACAATGGCCAAATAGACAATGAATATAAAACAGTTTATAGTCATTACACTGAACGTAAAACTGTCTATCGGCTTTTAAAAAAAATAGATTATCATCATTTTTATTAAACACCAGGCATGTAAGAGGCATGCAGGAAAACCTATAAACAATGTCAGAGATTTTACATCACAGAATTATAAGACGGTTGCTTTTCCTATTTTTTCAGCACGGATACCTTCATGTTGAAGCAAAAAATTTCTATAGCCATTTACCTAATATTTCATGCAGCCTTTCAAACCTTGTCCATTGAAAAACATTTTGCCAACTATTTCTACAAATTCCCTACATTTTGTGAGGGATATATACCCAATTCATGAACGGTGTATACTTTGCACACGCGAAGTATCGCACAGACATAAAAGCATTACTTGATGAGCTTTGAAGTATTCAACTTGTACCGCACACATAAAATGCACGGAGGAGTCTTGCTGTACTTTGATATGATCATTCTTGATCTTTAATTAAAGGGAAATGGCAATATATTTTTTTATTTTCTCGTTTGAAAGAACATTTAAAACCATATATACAACTCTTTTACCGTTTTTTCATATCTTGCTTACTTCTGCAAATATTTTAATCGAAAGAAATAAAATGTCCGCCATCTTGGATTTTTGTAGATATGCATGTTACGTCACAACAGGGGTCACGCAATATTTTATCTAGACAACTACTAATCATTTTGCACTCAAAATTATATTCTGTATGCCCTTCCAAATACCAAGATCTCTTGAAAACTTGAAAACATCTACCAATCAATATTTGGTCAGCAACGAATGCTTTTATATGGTTAATTCCTGGTGTGACGTCACCAAAACTACCGTTAATGAATCAAAAATGTATCCAAGATGGCTGACATCTCATTATTTCAAGTGAAAATATTTCAAGAACCAAGCAAGATGTGCAGAATAGGTAAAAAAAGTAATTAAATAGTTTCAAAAGTTCTCTCAAATGAGAAAGTAAAAAAATAAATTGCCATTTCCCTTTAAAGGGAAATGGCAAAATATTTTTTTTATTT
Organism: Paramuricea clavata; assembly: GCA_902702795.2. NCBI lineage: Eukaryota > Metazoa > Cnidaria > Anthozoa > Malacalcyonacea > Plexauridae > Paramuricea > Paramuricea clavata. Next base: position 13,893 of record CACRXK020009622.1, read on the forward strand.
CTTTATTTGAAAGAACTTTTGAAACTATTTAATAACTTCTTTTACTGATTCTTCATATCTTGCTTAGTTCGTGAAATATTTTCATTTGAAGTAATGAGATGTCAGTCGTCTTGGATAAATTTTTTATCTCATTAACGGTAGTTTTGGTGACGTCACAACAGGTATTAACCATATTAACGTATTCGTTTCCGACCAAATATTGATTGGTAGATGTTTTAAAGGTTTCTAGTGATCTTGATATCTCCAAAGGCATACAGAGTATAATTTTGGGTTCAAAATTATTAGTGGTTGTCTAGATAAAAATATTGACCCCTGTTGTGACGTTATATGCATATCTACAAAATCCAAGATGGCGGAAATTTCATTTCTATCGAGTAAAATATTTGTAGAAGGAAGCAAGATATAAAAAAACGGTGAAAGAGTTTTATAAATGGTTTTAAATGTTCTTTCAAACAAGGAAATAAAAAATATATTGCTATTTCCCTTTAAGTTTCAGCAATGCCAACGCCTAGGTAACTTTAAAGTCACCTCAGTGACCTAACAGGTTTTGAACCTGCCATTCCTGCGCTTTCGCATACGTAGTATACAGTTGGTGATGTTTCTAAAATCAAAGGATCTCGTTATCAAATACATAATTTGTTTTTAATATCGGACAATTCAATTAACAATCATATCGATCGGTCTGTGTTCAAGATACGCGTGTTTCTACTGCGAAGCGTGTTCGACCTCGCAAGCCAGGCTCTTTAAAAACCGTTCAACCTTGCAAGCAGTAGCGCGATCTCCAGCTTCTCGCTTAAAATGTAAAACAACACTTATATTATTGATGACATGCTTTAGACTGTTCCTTTCACGATTTCTTGTCGCAAGTTAAATTTGTGGCAAACACGTACAGTAAGTTGCAATTTTCCAGACTCCCTTTCGTATAAGGCATAAGCACGTGAACTGCGGGGGCACGTCACCAAAAAGTACATAATATTACTGAATATTTTTATGTATGCTTACTAGAATCTACATATAATCGATCTATAAGACAAGGCCTCTTTATTATATGCACTTGTATCCAATTCTGGATTTATTGCAGGCTTTCCTTGGTAGGGATGCAACTACCTGGAAAATAAAAGGAGAATGTTGACATTTTGAGCAAAGGCCCTTCGTCTGGTGTAACTTGGATTGTAACTCCAGACCACAGAATAGGAAGTTATACCAGAAGCGTAACTCGAGCAAATATTTGTCCGCATTTTTACAAGCGATTCGTCATCAATCACGCCATCTTGGCTAGTACAACCGGCACTTTGTACCTACCAAATCCTGATAAAAACTTCCGGCTGTACTAGCCAGGATGGCGTGGCCTGACGTGAGCGAGTTAAAATTTTAATTGAACGAAGAGAGCAAAGTTGCGGTGTTTCAGTGTATGTTTTTCCCCACCCCAAACATTTGCACAATGTCACAATACACGGTTTAGGTATAAGAGCTATATCCAAATCATACCAGGAGAGAACCGGCTTTTTTGCTGAAACATACTTTTTCCATGTCATGTTAAAAAATACAAAAGCATTCTAATCTGTAAATTATATTAAGCTGGATCTATCTCAGAGGTTGATGTAGGGGTTGATATCGGAAGCTGAGCTAGCTCTGACAGGACAATCTCTTGCTGGCCTCTGGGAGCCAGGTGCGTTGTGGCAACGGTAGTCTCCCTTCCATCCGGGTAGCGTATATAAGCATATTAACGATTCGCTTGAAGTAGCTCTACCTCATCGACAAGAGGATCTGTCTTGCTGGCACGGACGTGACGCTTGAGGAAAACGGTGCCAGGTGTGGCTAGCCAAGTGGGTATGGAAGAGCCTGTAGATGATCTTCTTGGAAAACCGAAGAATCGTTCGTGCGGCGTCTCATTAGTTGCTGTGCATAGGAGGGCACGAATAGAATGCAAGACATCCGGGAGAACGACTTGCCAGTGCTTTGTTGGCAGATTCTTGGATCTCAATGACTTAATGGTTGCTTGCCATACCACACCATTGTACTTCTCAACTTGACCGTTAGTTAGTCGTTCGGCTGGTGGCAATTCCTTTCTCTGCGAGAAAAGCTCGTAACTCGTGACTCATAAAGGCAGCACCACGGTCGGAGTGGACGTACGCTGGCATTCCGAAGAGGGAAAAAAGAGTAACTAGGCATATGATAACTGTCGTTGTGGAAACATCGGGACATGGGAAAACAAATGGGAACCTAGAGTATTCATCAATGACATTCAGAAAGTACTTGTTCTCGTTAATGGTGGGTAGTGGACCTTTGAAATCTATGTTGATTCTTTCAAATGGTCGAGTGGCTTTGATGAGAGGGACTTTTTGAGGCTGGTGGAACTGTGGTTTACATTCACAACATACACGACAGCTGCTTGTGACTTTCTTGATTTCATCCAAAGAATAAGGCAGGTTCTTGGTTCGCACAAAATGGTAAAGCCGGGTTACCCCTGGATGACAAAGTGACTCATGAAGCTTGTGGAGAGAATCTTGTGTAGTGGTGGCGCATGTGGCTCTGGAAAGGGTGCCAGGTGGAATGTTGTCCTTTCCAGGTCGGTAGATAATGTCGAAGCTGTAACAAGAGAGCTCGAATCCCTATCGCATGATCTTATCATTTTTTATCTTTTTTATCGCATGATTTTTTATCGCATGATCTTATCATTTTTTATCGCATGATCTTATCATTTTTGGTCAAACATGTACGACACGGATTTCTGATCTGTTACAAGGGTAAAATGCCTACAGAGTAAAGTCAGTAACAATTCTAATAGTGTTCGTGATTATCAATGTGAGAATTCTAAATCAAACTGCAATACCGTAGAAGGTCAAGGTCAACCATTTAGTCGGTGTAAAACCAAAACGACGCTACCTAAGTGTTTGGGAAATTTGCCACTAATTGAGTTACCGTCATCAAAAATGCAGAAAAATAAACAAAGTAAGCTTCCCAATAAGAAAAAGGTTTACTCGAAGGGATACAGGCATGGCTATTATGCAAAACGACAAATTAATACTCAATCCCAACGTGGCATAACTAAAACCACTGATCGGATTCCACTCGATGCTGTGAGTGAAATTCCCAAGCATCAAGGGAACCATCAGACATCACTCCATTCCGCTCACCTGACAAATTTTCGACGGCGCCGTTTAAATCATCGGCCTCACCCAAATCACCCCCCTTACCCAAACTTTCGATACGATCAAAATTACCGGTCCCATCAGAATCATCGACCTCGTCAGAATTTCCAGTCCTATCAAAATTTCCAGCCAAACCGTCAACCACAACAAAATCAGAAAGATTGGTTGAATTACCTAGAATTTGTTCATGGGATGATAAGAAAAGGAACTTAGCTATTTCTGTTAGAATTATACAGAGACAAAATTACCACCACTGTTATTCTAATAATACTTTAAATATTAACTCAAAGAGACGAAGTAACTTGGTACCTATTAATTTAACATCCACAAGAAAAGTTCCTTCGAGAGAAAAAGAAAAAAGTTCCTTACCCTCCTTGTTCCTTTCTAATACAAGATCACTCGTTAATAAAATTGAGGATCTGGAAGTTGTCATTAACCAAAACGACGTGGATATAGTTTGTATTACAGAAACTTGGCTGACCAATAATATTTCCAACTCAGTAGTCGACATTAGTGATTACACGCTAGTACGGAAAGATCGAAGCGCTGATAAACGTGGTGGTGGTGTTTGTACGTACATCAAATCATCAATTGATTTCAGAACAATTGACGAACTTAATGATTCCCCATTTGAATCTCTTTGGGTATACCTCCGTCCGAACCGACTCCCACGAGGCTTTTCTTGCCTAATTATCGGTATTATATACCACCCACCACAAGACGATGATGCTACTTTTACGGATCACCTAATTTCATCTTTGGATGCCGCTTTGAACAAATATCCTAATGCTGGAATTATGTTGGTTGGCGATTTTAATCGTTTAAATTACCGATATATTAGTAACCATTTTAACCTGCGACAAACCGTTAAAAATCCAACACGCGGTGCTGCAATCCTCGACCTAATTTTCACCAACCTGTTTCACCATTATAGCACTCCTCAAATTCAACCCGGAATCGGCTTAAGTGACCATAACTCCCTACTTATTGGTCCTTTAAGGAGAACTCACAAAACGAAAGTAGAATCAATTTTTAGAAGGAATGTAAAGCCAAGCATGAAGTCCTGTTTTGGAAGATGGTTAGCATCTACTGATTGGTCATTCCTTGAAACACTATCAAACTGTACGGAAAAACTCGCTGCTTTCCAATCTTTGCTAAATTTTGCTATCGAAATTTTCTTCCCACTCCGAAAAATCAAACAACACCCAACAGACAGGCCTTGGATTACTCCTGAACTGAAGAGTCTAATCCAGCAACGACAACAAGCAATGTCCAAAGACCCTCCTGTTTACAAAAAATTGAGAAATAAAGTTAACAGGCTAAATAACAGTCTTAGGAGTTCCTTTTTTGCAAATAAGGTAAAAAAACTGTGACAATGTAGCTTCCTGGTGGAAATCCATCAAACAACTTGGAGGACTTCCTAAGAAATTACCAGTATCCAGTGTTTTTGTATCGGGCAAAGAATTCCATTCAACCGAATTAGCAACAAAAATTAATGAAAGCTTCCTGTGTATCACTAACTCTCTCCCACCTCTAAACAGCCAATTGGAAAACGTTGAAACTGATCCTGCAGTAGTTAACGAAATTATTTCAAAATACCACATCTCTCCTGAAGATGTTTTTACGAAGCTCTCCAACCTCAAACGCACTAAAGCCTCTGGTCCTGACAACTTACCAAGTTGGGTCTTAAACGAGTTTGCCATGGAACTCTCATCACCTGTTGCTGAAATTTTTAACGCGTCAATCCAAGAGAGAGTCGTACCCGTTTCATGGAAAGTAGCAGATGTAATACCTATTCGTAAAACA
>CACRXK020009623.1:0-18849 GCA_902702795.2 Paramuricea clavata
CAGGGCCGTAGCAACCGGGGGGCTGGGGGGCTGCAGCCCCCCCAATAATTCGCTAATAATCATTCTTTTTTCAAAATCATGCAAACTTTATCATTTAATCTGTGACAAACTGCAAAGAATGAAGATATTACTCATACTCCAGATCGTTCCTCGCGTAGAAATTTTAGCTGAATTTCTGTCGCGCATTTTCAAGCAAATCCCACAAAATCTGCACATTTTTGATGAACTAATGATTTATTTTGTCTTTTGCGTGTTGGGTCTTGCGAAAGAAAACTCTGAAAATGCCATTTCAGACCATCTAGAGACTCCAGATTTTCGAAATTTTCTAAAATGTTCTGCCTTCATTTCCGCGCAACTGCCATTTACGACGAAAATTCCCGCCGCGCATTTATAATACTACAGTCTGGCCCATACTTTCCTGTAAATTTCGACATACTATAACGCTGTTTTCTGACTATCAGAATTCTGTTAAATCTTCCCCCAAAGTCCAGGAAATGGCATTTTAGAGACTCTAAATTTAAAAATTTCCCTCGCTTTCAGCCCCCCCAATCGAAAAGAGCTTCCTACGCCCCTGATATCGGATCGGATTGATAAAGTTGTTTCGTAGTCGGATCGGATTGGACTTCGATATTCGAAATAAAATGAATTAATTATCCACGCATTATTGCAAGAATTAATTATCCATGAATTTATCAAAGCATTATCGCGGTTGTCGCTGCATTATTCGTTTGATACTTCAATTGGACGTCACTTTGTCAGCTTTTTGACATGTATTTCTTGCTTTTATATTTATTTGGTTAAATATTTCAACTTGAATGAGAAATTTATTTTGTTAAAGGATTCATCGGATCGGATTGGAATTCTTTATCACAACTCGGATCCGGGATTCGGATTAGACAATTTCGGATCGGATTTCAAACATTAGCCAATTGTCGGATTATAAACGTCCAATGCGATCCGATGCACACCTCTATTACACACAATGTTCCAATTAACACTTTTTTACTGATCAAGCTTCATAAACCTCAGAGAATATCGTTTTATTCAGGGCAAAAAAGTCCGAAAAAATTCCCCGAAAGTCCGACAAAAAAATCCCCGGACTTTTGAAAGTCCGAAAGTCCCGTACACTTTTTTCGAGTGATTTGCGGATCATTTGCCCCTCGCATTGTTTCACTTTCACTTGTGGTTGTGTGACGTACATTTCCAAGGAGAGTCTTTTATTTTTGTATTGAAGTTGTAGGTATCACCCGTCATAGTTTTTTACTTTACGTATGTAAATTACTAATCTTGTCTTGCTAGTGGCAGTTTGTGGCCGAGTGCATATTAATTAATAAACCGTGGCTGGAAAATATAAAGTCAATGACAATGTCAATGAACAAGTAGCTACAGTGTGGGAATATTTTATAATAAATTTGTTCTTACTGCCGACCAAATGGCAAAAGAATTCACAGCAAATGAGAAAGCAACTGAAAATAAACCTGAAAGTGAAAGCGGTGAAAGGTATGTTGGTACATCTTTGACTTTTGCTGATTATTAAATGTAATAATCGGAGCAATAAGCAATATACTGGTATGTATGCTAAAGTCAAGAATGCTCAATAATCAATATCATATAGATAGAGCAGATAGTGTAGTTTAGTTGATTTTATATGTTATAAATATATAAACACATGTTGGGAGTTCAGATATTTTCTGCATTCAAAGCAGAATATATATATATATATATTGTATCTGCTTTTTTGTATCATGGATGTCATGCAAGTGTATTCATCAACTATTTATTTATCGACTCCGCTGTTATTGAACTATCATCCTTAGTATCTACATTGATAGATTTTTATATATCATCCTTAGCATTTTTGTATACCTTTTACTTTATTAATTTATCATTCATAACAATATATTCACTATTGATAACAATACATTCACCATATATATATATATATATATATATATATATATATATATATATATATATATATATATATATATATATATATATATATATATATATATATATATATATACGACAAGATTACAAGAATGCCATTGAACCTAATACGCATGATCTCGGCATGTCACAGATGTGACAATTGTGCCCCAAGCTCACTACCAGCAACTGCGGACAGCTGTTTCGCCCTTTTGGGGCTCGTCAGCGCAGTGTAGCTGATAGTGAATTTTTCATTCGAAAAGTATTGCCTATTAGGCCTTTGCGCTGATTTAAATCTGTGACATGCAGAGATCATGTGTATTAGGTTCAATGGCATTCTTGTCGTATATATAATTTATGTGTCCCACATCCATTATATTAGCCTAGACCTAGGCCTTCTATTTTTATTGATATTTTTTTAATATTCAGCGCTTTTTCACATGAAAAGACTGGGACTAGGTGATTTGGGGGCGGGGCGGAGGAAGGATACAAGCCTGATGCAAGCGAAAAAATAGAAGGCCTAGTGGATTTCCCAACAACAAGGCCAAAACTGCCCTGAAACTGCCCTGATTGCAAAATGCCCAATTGTTGCGTTCTCAAACAGAATTATTTGCGACTTAACAGCGAATTTAAACCGATACAGGTAAAATAAACTCATTTATAGTATAACTTACTATTTTTATTTGTATACACGTCTAGAAAATCGGAGTTTTTATCATAAAGGGCCATTGCATTTTTTATCTGCACCCCCCCTATTGAGGACATGTGGAATTTCCAATGGCCCCCTGCAAAAGTGAACCAAAAATGAAGGAATTTCCATGGGAGGGTCCAAATTTTAAAGCAAATCTGCAGAAATTCCAAAAGGTAGGTAAGAAAAATGAGTAAAACGTATGGAATTTCCATGGGAGGGTCAACAATGGAAAAGAAATTCCAAAGGATAGGATCAAAATCAGCAAGGAATTTTCCAAGGGATAGCTACTAATCAAAGAATCAATGTGGAATTTCTACTGGCTAGATAAAAAACTGTCAAGGAATTTCCATGGGATGGGTTAAAAGTTCATAAAAAAATTGCGGAAATTCCATGGGGATGGCTAAAATTCAATAAAAATCTGCGGAAATTCCACGGGGGAGGCAAAAAATTTGCTTAAAAAATGTGGAAATTCCAGGGGAGGGGGGTCCAAAGAATGGATGTCCTCAAAATGTTTAAAAATGCAATGGCCCAAAGTTTGAAGCAACACTATTATTATGTTGACAAGGTGAAGCGAAAGCACAAAATAATAATTCTTTTATTCGCAAGACAATCTACTGTTTTGCTTTGAATAACTATATTTGCGAATTGGGAATGAGGATTTTGAAATTATTGTTCAAATATTACGGATATACCATTTGTAAACAATGTACGTTTTTATATACAGTACTGTACGGGCTAATAATATATGTATCCGTTTTATTTAATAAATTATAATTGTATATGTGTTTGTATATTTTACAAACACAAGACTGCTTCTTGCCAAAATTGAGAAAATATATATTAATATATGTAGTTGTGTATAAGACAAAATTTCATGAAAGATTCTACTTTTGGTATATATTTTGACTCATTTTGTGCTTTCGCTACACCTTGTCAAGTAAATGTCAACATATTAAATAATAGTGTTGCTTCGAACTTTATGATAAAAACCCCGATTTTCTAGACGTGTATACAAATAAAAATAGTAAGTTTATACTATAAATGACTTTATTTTACCTGTATCGGTTTAAATTTGCCGTTAAGTTGCAAGTAATTCTGTTTGAGAACGCAATAATTGGGCATTTCGCAACCAGGGCAGTTTCAGGGCAGTTTTGGCCATGTTGTTGGGAAATCAACTAGGCCTTCTAGGCTTGGTTCCTCCGCCCCGCCCCCAAATCACCTAGTCCCAGTCTTTTCATGTGAAAAAGCGCTGAATATGAAGAAATATAAATAAGACTAGAAGGCCTAGGTCTAGGCTGCCATTATATATATTCACTCAGTAATATGAAAAGGAGAAAATGTTCTCAAGTGAGATGGAAAATTTTGAAAATATCTCACTGGAGAATATTTCTCCTCCATATATATTACATATACTTAACAATTTAAATTAACATATATACTGGGGGACCATTTGGCCCTGCGACCCCTTCCTCCAAGCAATCTCGCCCAGTGGGAAAGCGGAGTTCAGAAAATATGAAAATTTCTGACTGTGACTTTGTCTTTGATTCCTGGTCTAAATTTTCCATATTGCTAACAGCCTAATATTTATAAACTGTAACATATATTTTGGGAAAGCTCTATCTTTGGGAAAGCTATATCTTTGGGAAAGCTATATCTTTGGGAAAGCTCTTTAATAGCAGCTGTATTATGCCTATAAAATCAACAAAACTGAAGTATAAAATGCTATGGATAGCAGTGCTGTAGGAAGCTCTTTTTGATTGAAGGCTGAAAGTGAGGACCAAAGGCTTGAGGAAATTTTTAAATTTAGAGTATCTGAAATGCCATTTCCTGGACTTTGGGGGAAGATTTGACCGAATTCTGATGTCGAAATTTACAATTTAGTAGTACTAAATGGGCGAAGGCGTATTTAATTAACTATATATTGGATAAGTTGCAGGAAAGTATGGGTAATATTTTCAATCTTTGCAGTTTGTTATGTATAATGTAGCTGCTTAAAATTAATCAATTGTCAGTGTTTTAAAGGTATATTAGTTAAATGATAAAGGTCTGCATGATTTTGAAAAAGAATGATTATTAGTAAATTATTGGGGGGGGGGGGGGCTGCAGCCCCCAGCTCCCGTGGTTGCTACGGCCCTGGATAGAGTTTAAATTACAAACGATTAAGTATAGATTACAAAAATCATTATTGTGTTAAATAATGACTGAAAATGAGATGCAATTCTAAAGAACATTCTCGTTTACTGATATTTTTGTGTGTATTTTTGACGTTGTTAAGATCATGCAAAGTGCAAAAAATATAGGGGTGCTCAAAGTCAACATGAAATTTTAACAGGGGGGGTCAGCCCCCCTGAGCCCCCCTCCACTACACCACTGGGTGTATCTATGGGTTTGCTAAACAAGACACTCTGGTTAACCCTAACAGTTTGCTTAACTCGAACTCCTCGCTGACTTGAACAAATTTCATTTTCCCTTGGGCTAATTTACCCAGTTAACTCAAACTGTATTTTTGAGACATGCATCAGCAATTAAACCTCAGAATATTAGAACATAACACATTGACAAGTTGGACATTCAGACAACCATAATTGAATTGATATATAATAGGCTGTGGGCCGTTGTGCAAAAAAGTGCTTGGAAAAGCAATTTCGTGGCAACCCCCTGGGGAATAGATTTTCTGTGGTTCAATGCACAGTACCATAGATGCCCAATTACCACAAAAAGTTCCCAAGCAAAAAACTTGCCAAACACCGAGAAAATGGGTGATCAGTGATTATCCTCTATTAAATTGTATTACTGGTCCAGTACTAATTACTATTACTACTATTACTTATTACTAGCATCATCGGAAAACTTGATATATGGATATATGAATTTAAACAGTTTTTTATATCTCAAATTGTTTTCAAGTTATAAGCTGTCAAAAACGCGTTTTTGACCTAGTACCCAGTCCTTATTGTGACATTTTGGTCCAATTTTCACATTTAAAACAGCAATAACTCAAAGACTTGAAGGATCAAAATTCAAAAAACTGTTTGAATGTCTTATATGTGGTTTTTTGTAAGCTTTCTGACGATGCAAATCATTTTTGTTCTAATTGAATACAAAATTTCACATTTTCTTGCTATAATACAATTTAATAGGGGATAATCACTGATCACCCATTCTCTCGGTGTTTGGCAAGTTTTTTGCTTGGGAACTTTTTGTGGTAGTCGAGTATTCATGGTACTACGCATTGAATCACAGAAAATCTATTCCCCAAGGGGTTGCCACGAAGTGAAATAATTTTGGCCAACAGCCCACAGCCTATAATATACACAAACAAGTCCATAAAGCGACAAATGGTTCAACAAGTTGTGCCCAATCATTACTGATCTAGCTTATAGGTACTGTTGATAGGTACTGTCAGTGTAACTTAGTTACTTAGGTAAACAAAATCTAACACCCATGCAATGCATGTTGCCAAGGTGTGGCAAAGATGTTGTCAAGGTACAGGTACTGCGATTGTAAACGTGACAGCTTTATACAATCTGACCAATCACAAGAATTGAAATACAAAAAACAGCCAAGGTTCTTGGCAACATCTTGGCCACATCTTCACTACCTCGTAGCTCGCATAACCTCAAAACTCTTTGTTCAAACAATTGCAACAAAACTATGTTTAACTTGAAATTGCAGAAAGTATAAATGTGCTAATGAAAAACAGACATTCTCTGACCTATTATTATAAATACTAAGAACGCTTTGACACCTTTGTAATATGATACATTAAATTACATACATGTAGAAAGCTCTTTTACAATTACTATTAGTTATATCGAGTAGAAGTGCCCCAAATCCTGATATTTACCCATACGTCTTACATTGCCATCATATTAGTATATATACTGTATCATATTAATAGTATATACAGGGGATACTGCATACATACATGAACTTGCGGTTAAAGTTGGACATCTGGCCTCCATAGCTCAATTGCTTAGAGCGCGGCACTGGAATCGGAGGGCCGCATGTTCGATTCTTGCCAAAGGGCCTATAGTTCCATTTTTCGCAATTGCTAGGTCTAATATTAATTTCACAGTCGACATTTCCATCTACAAAACGCCGACAATACATATTCACAGCATGCACTAATATGTAATTTAATATATCATATTGTTATATAGCAAGTGTCAAAGTTCAAATTTCCTGTTTGCCGATTGGTCAAAACCGTATCACGTGCCGGTCCACAAAACGTCATGTTCACTGCATGCTTTGACCTCGGGAAAGCAGTGTGTTTCGTGGCCCCTTGACCTCGGTTTCGCCTCTGGCAACAACGGCGGTCTCGGGTCCACAAAACACACTGTTTCCCTCGGTCTCAGTAAATAAGTGATAATTACTAATCGTTCTTAAGCTTAATATTTGCATGTTTTCACTCTAAACTGGTAAGCTCGAATTTTAATAAATTATTTGGTCAGAGAACGTCAGTTTGCCTGGTAATTACATGAAATAAATATAGTACTTAAAAGTTTTGTTGTATATGCGTCACAAAAGGTGTCATTAAAAAAAATTATTTGGAACGTTTTTTGTACTATTTAAAACACGAGCAGCAGTGTTTTATTAGCCGACAAAGATACGAGGCGAAGCTGAGTATCTTTAGGTCTGATAAAACACGCACTGCGAATGTTTTAAATTGGCGGAAAAAAGTTCATTGGCTTGGCGAGGTAATTTTCAAAAAATACGTTGTGTAATTCGAGAAAATCAAAGTTAAAGCCTGTAAATCAAAGGAAATCTCTATCACATATTAAAGATACGACATGCACGCTTATGATTTTTCTTTGTGTTTTCCTCATGAATTTGATTAAAAAATGAGTTTTTGAAATATAAATAATGGTATGAGAAAACAATTTTCAAACCTTAATCAACATTTTTGGGGAAAAAATAGGGGCCCCGAATTTAAAATTTTGCCCTGGGTACCCGAATTTCTCTGGGGGGCCTGTGTATATGCAATGCCACAGGATGGCCTATACCATAAATAGTGCACATTTATTTGTATATTTATTGATTAGTTTATTTATTTATTTGCATATCTAACAGTTCTGCATTCCACGAGCTCCTCTCCAAAGGAAGCAACGCTTTTTCCAAAGATGATCTAACAACTGCTGAGTTACATTATTCAACAGCACTTAAACTGGTATATCAAGGAGCAAAAAAGGAAGAAGTGAGAATATGCTTTGAAGAACTTGGCAACATCTACGTGGAATACGGTAAGAGAAGTAAATGTGGAGAAGACTTTACAAAAGCAACAGCGTTATATAACGCAGCACTAACAAGGCTTACAAGTACTGAAGCCAAGCTTCGACAGCACTTAATATCTCGCATTAAAGAAGCAGAGAGACATTTTTTAAGTTCGGTTCTCCAAGAGGACTCACCAGTAGACCTTCCCAACTATGACAACGACATGAAACACAAAGCTTTATTAGAGAAGATTCGTGATGACTGCAAAGAAGTCATTGTTCAAGTAGACTTTGAGTGTGACCCAGGGTTAATGCCACTAAACCCAGAAGAACGTGTGGCACTGGAGAAAAGGCGGACCAACTTGATATCAACACTTTTCCGAAAGATATCCGAAGACATGACAAACTTCATTCGAATGCTGATTGAAGAATGCACGTTAGTGTTAGGCAACGCACCCTGTCGATTTGCTGTGATTGGACTTGGCTCTTTGGCTCGAAACGAAATGACTCCTTATTCTGACTTGGAGTTTGCTATTCTACTGGAAGAAGGTGCAAAGACGGAATCCAACCTGGTATATTTCCGCAACATCACACGCTATTTGCATCTGAAGGTTCTCAACTTGGGTGAGACTATCTTACCGTCAATGAGCATCACATCGTTAAATGATTTCTACTCTGGCGATCCGTCACGTATGTGGTTCTTTGATGATGGCCCGAAAGGATTTTCCTTCGATGGGGCAATGCCGTGGGCCAGCAAGTCTCCTTTTGGTCGTAAGAAATCTCAAACTAAAGAAGCCCTTGAGCTGATTAAAACACCAGAAGAAATGGCCGCACTGCAAAGCGAGCAAGTGGCTATTAAGGAGGGCTACCACTTGGCTGACGTAATGGCCACTTCGATGTTCATCACAGGCGACGAAGAACTTGTGAAAGTGTACAACGTAAAAGTTAAAGAAAGGTTACAAGCTTCATCAGGTGAAGATATGTGGACTAATGGCTCCAAAAGAGGCTTTGAGTGCTTGAACGAGACATTTCAAGATTTTAGCATCAATTTAGACTGGCACGAAGCGGGAAAAGTATTTAATGTCAAGAAGGAGCTTTACAGATTTCCTAGTTTGGTTTTGAATAGCCTTACCTTGTATTATAACCTTGATACACGGAACACTTGGGATGTTGTTGAAGAAATGCAAGGGAAGCAGCTGATCACAGAAGACGAAGCCCACAATCTGAGTTTTGTATTAGCTGTTGCATCGGAACTTCGACTTCGCTCTTACCTTGGGAAAGATGAACAGAGAGAAAGAATGACTGGTTTACCATCAGAAATTATGGAACCGGATCTGGCCGAATCAGTTACTGCAAAGGCGGGTCCCCGTACCAAGTTGGACAAAGTTTTCCACATTCCTAATCCAGATATCGTCTTCCGCTTTTTCATGACCGTTTTGCCTCTTCAAAAAGCTATAGAAGAGTTCTTGTTTAAGAAATCACCAAAAGAAGTAAACATATTGTCCAACCACAACCTATATGATGGCAGGTAACAGTTATATTAAATTTTTGTATTGATTTCCACAAGGTGGGGGTTATACAGGGTGTATAAAAAAAAACTGAACAGATTTGAAATTGCTCTCAATTTTGCAAAACAGCCATTAGTACCCAGTTTTTTATATATATATAGCTTCTTTGGCTACAAATAATGTAGAATAATGAAAACATTTCTCGAACTCAAATTTTGTAAACCAGGGGGTGTCTTTTCCAAGAAACTAAAAATGGATTGCGCACGAGATTTAAAAGTTAATGGGTGAAAAATGTGTTGAGTGTTTAATTGCTGCACGAAATTTCAGGCAATTTGCTTCAGTTTAAACCCTTTAATTAACTATTCACGCAAACTTACATTTTTCCTAAAAATTAATCAGCCTTTTGCATGCTTAATTATGCCTTTGCCTTATTTTGCATATGTCAGCAATATGCAAATTAGGTAAAGGCATTAATTAAGCATGCGAAAGGCTGATTTTTTAGGGAAAAAATGAATAGTTAAAAAGGGCTTAAGCTAAAGCAAATTGTCTCAAATTTTGTACAGTAATTAAAAACCCAACACACTTTCCATCCGTTAACTCAAAATACGATTAAAGCTTTTAAATTTCGTGCGCAAGCCATTTTTAGTTTGTTGGAAAAGAAACACCTCCCTGATTTACACAATTTGAGTTCGAGTATTTTTTTTCATTATTCTACATTATGGGTACTCAAGGAATCTATATGTAACAAAAACTTGATACCACTAGCTGTTTTGCGAAATTGAGAGCAATTTCTTGCGAAATTGAGAGCAATTTCAAATCTGTTCAGTTTTTTTTATACACCCTGTATATATTCATATATGTGATGATGTGATATTGCATGTTCACTCCGTAATATGATAGGATGAAATGTTCTCGAGTGAATGATTCCAAACCGCGCAAGGAGAACATCCTGCCGCAACTGGGTTTCGAATCCGTGACCTTCGAAGTTCGAAATGCTAGCTCGACGCTCTACCAACTACGCTACACGGTCAGGTCCGATGCAGACTGGAAATTATGACAACAATGCTAGGCCATATACTGAACACTTTCGATGTAGGGCTATTTGGTTCACTAAGCTAATGTTCAATCTAAGGCTCCAAATAAGCAATATCCATCATACCTTACGTGCTCAATCCTTCCTTCCTCCCTCCTTTCTTCCTTTTTAAAATTTTTTTCTCATTAATTTCTTTTCCTTTTTCCTATCCTTCCCTTTTATTTTTGTCTGCCTATGTATGACCATATCTATCTACATTTATCTACTGCACTATGTAGGCCCGAAACAAAGGCAACCATCCATATTCGTCTTTTGGAATTCGAGAAAGCCAAATCTTGTCTTGAAAGTGTGGTTTGCCAAGTAGAAGATGAATTGGAGAGGGGAAACGTGACCGAAAGCCCAGGCCTGTTTGAAACACTTTCAATTCTAGGAAACGTCTGTTTAGAATTAGGTGAAGTTGAACAAGCCGTTGAATATCTTGACAAAGCAGCTCAAGTCCTGGAAGTGAAGTACAATGATGTCACGACCAACATGGAATTCGCCAGGTCATATAGTGACCGTGGCAATGCTTGGTCGTCACTCGGAGAATACAAGAAATCGTTGTCGTTCTACCAACAAAGTTTATCTATAAAGATAGCAGTGCATGGAGAGAGATCACCAGGCATCGATATTGCGGTTTCTTTTAATGAGATAGCTTGTGCTTATCAGCAAATGAAAGATCTCGAGCAGGCTATAGTTTTTTACGAGAAATCACTGGAAATCGTCAAAGAAGTCGATAAAACACGGGTAACATCATACTACTGTGTTGCCCTGAACAATTTGCTGTCGGCATATGCTCAACGCGGAGATATTCAGAAAGCCTTGGACAGATACAACGAGCTATTTGAAACACTAACGACGCTGTTTGGAACCGGCGTGCTTCATCCATATTTGGCAACGTCGCTCAACAATTTGGCAAGCGCGCATCACGACGTGGGGGAATATGAGCAGGCAGCGTCACTCTATGAACAATCGCTATCTATTAGGCAACGGCTGTATGGTAGAAGTGAGGTACATCCCGAAATTGCCACTCTTCTCTATAACCTCGGACATTGTTATTCAGGTGTTTCTGATCATGACCGAGCAGTCAAGTATTTCAGGGAAGCCCTGCAAATGCGGAAATTACTCTATGGGAAACAAATCTCGCACCCACACATAGCAACCACGCTTAGCAGTCTTGGATCGGCGTTACTTGATCAAAAAGATCTACCCGGTGCACTGGAAACATATGACGAAGCTCTGCAACTTTTGCGAGTAATCCACAAAGATAACTTTGCGCACAGAGACCTTTGCGCTGTTCTTAACAATCTTGGCTTTGTTCACACTGAATTGAATAACTTTAAGACGGCGGCGGGTTACTTGGAAGAGGCCCACATGCATTGGTCGAAAATTTGTGTAAACGACAAACCGCATGAGGATTTCGCAAGCTGCTTAAACAACTTGGGAAATGCTTACCGAAACCTGGGGCATTATAAAGAGGCATATGAATGCTGTCGCAAAGGTCTGGAAATGAGAAGGTACAGTAACAATAAACGCAGTACGAAATGAACAAGTTTTAGATTATAACAATGGCAATCATTTTAGTAGTAGTAAGAAAACATTGTCTTGCTCTGCCGGGCATAGTTAACTGAATGCGTAGTTTTGTCAGTGGCGAAGCCAGCCCGACAATTTGGTCATGCTATGCAAATATTTCCGTGTTCATAGTCCGTGAAAACAATCAATTTCTAAAGAAATGAATAATGATAATGATATGAAATTTGCATAGCATGACCAAATTGTCGGGCTGGCTTCGCCATTGAGTTTTGTCCATTGGCCATTGCATAATTTATCCGAGTGCCTTGCGTAATTTACCGATCGCTTAATCTAGTACGTGGACGTGATAATAAAACTGTCGGGTTTTACTTTTGGATTTGTTATCAGTTTAAATTTGTTTTTCATCTGTAACCATGTATGTTTACAAAAAGAATCCACAATTTTTACCCGCGTGTCGCTGACACTGATTTTAGCGCTTTTTTGTCACGGCGTAGTAGACTTACCACATTTTAAGCTCCGTACTACTATTAGGGGAGGACCCTAGGTCACCAGGGGCCAGTTGTTCAAAGCACGATTAGCGCTAACCCTAGGTTTAAATTTAACCCATTGTTTCGGTTTATGTATTTTTGCATGTCTGTTTATTTCAGAACTGTAGAAAATTAAACTTCTAAGGATCCACTCAGACAAGATTTCTGAAAAAAGAAGTTTCCAAATTTATAAACAAACTGCTGGGAAGTTTACTTTGAATTGTACGTTAACCCAGGATTAAACTAATCGGCTTTTTAGCAACCGGCTCCAGAGGGTTAAATTTCATATTTTTGCGGCATGTTGAACGCACTACCATTTTTACTTTGCTATTCTAGGTCATTATCCGAAGGCAAAGATGGCCTAAAAAATGCACCATTAGCAAAGTCCTTCATCGACACGGGACACTGCTGCGTAAGTCTTGGTGACAGCGAAAACGCATTATCGTATTACCAACGTGCTCTGGAGATGCGCAAAGAGATGAACTTTGATGTCGCTGCGGCACATAGCGAGGTTGCCAGTGGTTACAGTCGTTTAGGACGTCCACTCGAGGCCATCAAGTGTTACGAGGAAGTCATTCGTCTTGATGAAAAGAAATATGGGGCTGGAAATGTCCCTGACTCCACAATTAGCACAAACCTGTGTAACTTAGGAAGTGAGTATATTGTAACCGAAGAATACGGGAAAGCAGCTGAGATGCTAGAAAAGGCGTTGGAGATTTTAAAAAGAATGCTTGGAAGTGGTGCCTCCGTCGAGCTTGCTTCTACACTGAACAACTTAGGGACAGTGTACAGAAACCTTAAGAAATCCGAGAAAGCATTGTCGTATCTAGAAGAAGCTTTAGCTGTGAAAAAACAGCTGTACGGAAAGGACAGAGCGCATTTGGAAACTGCTAAAACTTTAACCAACCTTGGCAATCTTTGCAGTCAGCTAGGACATTTCCAAAAAGCGATCGATTACTTCTCGGAATCGCTGGACATGAAATACGCATTATATGGTGCAAATGCAATTCATCAAAGCATTGCTGTTACCCTTGGTAACATGGGCAATGTTTATTATCAGATGAGTCAATACGAAAATGCCGTCGCCTACATCAAGGATGCTCTGCAGAGGTTTGGTGATGCAGAATCGTGCAATCGCGAAGTCGCTCTCAACCTGTACAATCTTGGTCAAGCTTACGAAAGTCTAGCTAACTTGCCAGCCGCGTGCGAGTGCTACGAAAAATCCCTCCGGATTATGGTTCAAGTCTTTGGTGAGTCACATCCATTAGTTAGAAGAGTTCTCCTCAGCTTGTTAAGCATTCGTGGTATGGCACAACTACAAGCTTCGCAAGCCAACATTTCTGGATAGCTTGCAGCAAATAATTGACTTATGTCAGCCTGTCAGGTTATTTTTACATTACAAACTACAATGATTTGCGCCGTACGTAACTTAATACAACTGTTGTAATGGTCGCAAGCAGTAGCATGTATAATGGTTAGTGCGTACGTTTTTTGTATTTTTAACCTATAATGATGGAGTAACCTCTGATTATGTGAGCGGTTTTTAGTAATGTGAAAGTGATTTATAAAATACGAGGTTCGTTTTAACAAATATTGAAAAACAATTATCCAACTTAGGTTTTTTCGACACTAACTCGACCCCAGTGGTCTCTATTTTTTTTGAAGAAAAAAGTTGAATCTCGATTTTAGAGAAGGAACTCGTATATCACGTGGCACATGCGACTGTCAGCAACCGGACAACTGGGGACGAGTCGGCAACCGAAAGATTAATTAAAAAAAATCCTACATGTAAATCTACTGACGCTCTTCACTTCAGTATTGTGTCCACAGGCTTGCACGATTTTGCATTTTTGAGCAGGCACATTTGCTTAAAGAACACAGGGTGAACAGTGGGACAACATCACAGGGATTTTACCGCCTTTAGAGCCTCTAATATACGTTAGCCAGTGGCGTTTCCTGGCAAACTTGTTGCCACCCCCTTCCCTCCTTGAGAAAATCTGGGCTTACTGAGATATGTACAAGTTTAATAATTCAGGAGGAAAACACAAAGAAAAATCATAAGCGTGTCGTATCTTTATATGATAAAAAATCATGTTAATTTACATAGACTTTAGCTTTGATTTTCTCGGTTTAGACAAAGTTTATTTTAAAAACTAGAAATACATGCATGCAATAACCCCTCGCCTGTTTTTAAAAGATATATACTCAGTGTCGTTGCAAGCACTTCGTCGCAGGGTGTGTGTGTGGTTAGATAGAGGGGGGGGGGGGTTACCAAAAAGTTTCCAGATGTACAAAAAATTTTCAGGACATATAATAATTTTTCCGAAAATACACTTGTTTTCCAAATTCACTTTCTCAGTCATGTCCTGAGAATTACCTGAATTCCCCTGAAAATCTTCTGCAAATCTACTTAAATGTACGTACTAAAAGTGCACAGGAAATCTACCTGAAATTCATCATGAGCAATAATCAGGGGTGTTGCACCCCCCTCCCCCCCCCCAGTGAGTTCCAAGCAAACACTCTCTGATTTATTGTTCGTGTATTTCGATCACCTCCCAAAATATTGTGCATCATACTATAGAGCATTTTGCTGTTGTCATGCTCTAGCATGGTTCAAATTTATGAATTTTTATTATATAAAGTATAGTGTTTTACAGATTTTTCGAGCACTGACAAAAATGATAATCTCAGATGTGAAATTATTCATGATAATCTCACATGTAAAAATTTATCGCCTTTTCAATTATCGCTTTTCTGTAAACATTATCGCTTTTCATTTAAGACTGTCCTTTATATAATAAACAGAAAAATACATGGGTGGTTGGAAATACCAGATTTATTTTTTGTGTTGAACATGATATCTCACTCGTTCGCTGCGCTCACTTGTTCGCTGCGCTCACTTGTTCGCTGCGCACTCATGTTCAACACTCGAAATAAATCTGGTATTTCGTGCACCCATGTATTATTCTCTATTTAAACTACAGCTAGACTGGTTTAAATTATTATCAATTTATCAGTGATTGTAAAAGTTGGAGATAGAAGTGTTTTGTTTTATAAAATTATCAAGTTGTCGGTGATCGCAAAACCTCCAAATCCTTAATTTCAAATGTTAGAATGTTAGGGTTAGAATGTTAGGGTTTGTAATATATACATTTTAAGTGAGAATATATACATTTTAAGACCTAACAAGGAACGACTGCGAAAAATGCAGCACAAGGTCCTCTGGTAGGAATTGAACCTACGGCCCTGCGATTCCGGTGCAGCGCTCTAACCAACTGAGCTACAGCTCGGTCAGCTGTTGAGCTTTAACCATAAGTTCATGTATATTTAGGTAATCGGGTGTGCGGGTTATAAGGTGGACTTCAATAATTTGGATTCTTGCACTTCACTTGGTGGACTTAATATTAGAATGTTAGGGTTTGTAATCCAAGTGAGAATATATACATTTTAAGACCTAACCAGGAACGACTGCGAAAAATGCAGCACAAGGACCTCTGGTAGGAATTGAACCTACTGCCCTGCGATTCCGGTGCAGCGCTCTAGCCAACTGAGCTACAGAGGCCAGCTGTTGAGCTTTAACCATAAGTTCATGTATATTTAGGTAATCGGGTGTGCGGGTTATGATAAGGTGGACTTCAATAATTTGGATTCTTGCACTTCACTTAGTGGAATTAATATTAGAATGTTAGGGTTTGTAATCCAAGTGAGAATATATACATTTTAAGACCTATAACCAGGAACGACTGCAAAAAATGCAGCACAAGGTCCTATGGAAGGAAGTGAACCTACGGCTCTGTGAGTCCGGTGCAGCACTCTAACCAACTGAGCTACAGAGGCCAGCTGTTGAGCTTTAACCGTAAGTTCATGTATATTTAAGTAATCGGGTGTGCAGGTTATGATAAGGTGGACTTCAATAATTTGGATTCTTGCACTTCACTTGGTGGACTTAATATTAGAATGTTAGGGTTTGTAATCCAAGTGAGAATATATACATTTTAAGACCTAACCAGGATCGACTGCAAAAAATGTAGCACAAGGTCCTCTGGTAGGAATTGAACCTACGGGCCTGCGATTCCGGTGCAACGCTCTAACCAACTGAGCTACAGCTCGGCCAGCTGTTGAGCTTTAATCATAAGTTCATGTATATTTAGGTAATCGGGTGTGCGGGTTATGATAAGGTGGACTTCAATAATTCGGACTCTTGCACTTCACTTGTTGGGATTAATATTTGAATGTTAGGGTTTGTAATCCAAGTGAGAATATATACATTTTAAGACCTAACAAGGAACGACTGCGAAAAATGCAGCACAAGGTCCTCTGGTAGGAATTGAACCTACGGCCCTGCGATTCCGGTGCAGCGCTCTAACCAACTGAGCTACAAGAGACCAGCTGTCGAGCTTTAACGGTAAGTTCATGTATATTTAGGTAATCGGGTGTGCGAGTTGTGATAAGGTGGACTTCAATAATTTGGATTCTTGCACTTCACTTGGTGGAATTAAAATTAGAATGTTAGGTTTGTAATCCAAGTGAGAATATATACATTTGCATATTCTCACTTGGATTACAAACTATTCTCATTTGGATTACAAAATATATACACCAAATATATACATGTACTATACCGGTACATTTGTATATTCTCACTTGGATTACAAAATATTCTCACTTGGATTACAAAATATATACATGTATATATTCTCACTTGGATTACAAAACCTAACATTCTAATATTAATTCCACAAGTGAAGTGCAAGAATCCAAATTATTAATTTCAAATGCCCCGCCGGGGCTAAGGTTCGAGTGGAAATGCCCAACCCCCGGGATGTGCTTTACAGGAAAATGGCTGGGCGAGGGGGATGGGCACACTTGGATTTGGCTGATGCATTAAAAGTCCTGTGCTTATTCCAGACTGCTTGTCAAATATTTACTTGCTAGAAGTAGAAATTTACTCTGACCACTGGATGAAGAAGACATTAAATAAGTACTGGTCAATAAACAGAAATGTATTTTATTTCATAGTATTACAATTTTATTTTTATACTATAAAAATAAAATATAAACATGCAACATAGAATATGCAAATTCGAGGCAAAATTATTGTTGAATCGGTTTATTTATAGGATTTTATAACAAATAGCAACTATAAAAGTTTGTACCTTGTCTTCACATGCATCGCTTTATTCTGTTAGCCAATGCTTTTAAATTTACATATTTTAGAATCAGTTCTTTTCCTGGTATAACTGCATTTCTAAATGAAATCATCGTGAGTAGTGAGTGCTGAGCAGGCTGTTTTACTATAAACAAATTTTAGGAATTGTTAACAACTTTGAAAAATATATCGTTGCACATTCGGTCACAGTCGGAAAAATGT
This sequence comes from Paramuricea clavata, assembly GCA_902702795.2. Taxonomy (NCBI): domain Eukaryota; kingdom Metazoa; phylum Cnidaria; class Anthozoa; order Malacalcyonacea; family Plexauridae; genus Paramuricea; species Paramuricea clavata. The sequence continues at coordinate 17,845 of CACRXK020009623.1, forward strand.
TCATAGTATGTTGTACCGTCGTTTGCAACTAACGATGAACAGTCGCTCATAAAAACATTCGCGTGATTAGAATCTTCAATGTTTGTCAAGAACAACAACACTTAATTGTTGTTTCCCATGTGTGCAATAAAAATAAGTAACAAAACTTTGTCTGAACTTGTTGGGCTAGAGACCTACTGGAAACTTTTACAGGCTTTTTAATGAGAATAGAAAATGTTTTATCTGCAACTGTTCACCCTTAGTTGCCACCGACGGTATTTGACAGCATAAAATTGCCTGTGGCTGTGATAACTGATATAAATAAAATACAGTCTGGTTATACTGACTTGAGCGTGTCATGACAAACTCTTTATTGGAAAATTGTGAAGAAATAGTCGAATATAGAGGGTCGAATATCATACTTAAACTTGTATAGCTACAGTATCATTGGTACATAGCGTTGTGAAGACAAACCTTTGCTTTAATACCTTTCGCTTCACCAGTCTTTTTTTTTCCATGCTTCTCTACGCTTTCCCAGGCGAGCTTCTCTTTCCTCAGCAGTCTCCTCGAGCAAACGTTGTCGTCTTCGCTGGCTCCCTCCTTTTCGCGAGACGTTCGGCTTTCTTGTCGTTTCCTTGCCGCTCTTCATTTGGCTCCATACAGTAGTCCATATCTTTTCAATTGGTATTTGATACCATAATTGTTTTATTAAACTCTTTATAGAGCAAATTGCTTTGAAAGCTGTCAAAGTTTTTTGCAAACGTACAAAATATTGCAGTGCAAAAAGCAAAATATTTTCATGAAGTATCTGTCAGTTGAAGTCGTCATTCGTCGTACAACAACAAATTTTAAATTTGACCAATCAGTGTTCGCTATTCATGACAGTCCGCCATATTTTTGAGATCAGTGAGCATGACCACCCACCGAAACACGCACAGTGACCCACGCCCGCGATATTTGATGAACTTCAGACTTCCCTAATGCTTTCGTTTCCCCGGGTGTAAATAGCCGTGGGGAATTAGTACC
>CACRXK020009624.1:0-18847 GCA_902702795.2 Paramuricea clavata
TAAATATCATTTTAAAATATAAAATTCATTACAAATTTTACTGTGTAGTATATTCTATAATTATATATTTATTATATACTGATACCCGTCTGGGCCCCTTTGGCCTGACAGTGAACTGTATTGGTATTCTCTGCCTGCATGGCAGTAACCTGAAATTCAGGCCCTAATTTGAAATAGGGCCTGACACAAAACCTATCTAAACCGTGGGATTCCCGTCCATCTGGTGGACGGGAAATCTGATTGGTTGATCAGCATCATGAAAGATTTTGATTGGTTGCAAGTTCACATAAACAATATTTTATAAATAGCTCGGTCAATGTGACAAGGTCAAACGATCAAATTCCATTGTGATTATCGTAATAGTATATTGTCGAATTTCTTCGAATTTCTTTTGTTTAATATGCTTTATGGCAGAAAATAAATCAAACACACATTATTTTGAAAGGGCTTTATCAAAATCTTTCACTTTGACGAAGTTTGGACACACGACGCTGAAAGAACAGCAAAAGTCGTGCATTCGAAAGCTTGTTGTTGACAGCCAAGGCCCAAGATATCTTTGCCATTCTGCCAACTGGCTTCGGTGAAAGTCTTATTATCAGGTCCTATCGGCGTTGAATATCTGAGCTATATTGCGGAAAGTAGATCGCAGAGAACGAAACTATTTGCATTCAGTCCTTGCACAGAACTGACTAAATCTTTGTTTGCTGTTCGGTTAGATTAATAAATAGAGAAACTGAACTCTTAAAAGTACCTTGAATTTTTAAGTTTAAAAAGCAAAATGCACACTCTGCGAACATTTTCATGAGAATATAAAAACAAATAATCCAACATGAAATGAATATCTTTATATTTTTCGTATTTATTTTCGTGCAATAAAATCTACAACACTTGTCAATCATATTGTATGACTGTGTCTAAAAATAACATGTGGGCGTCCACGGTTTAGACAGGTTTTGTGTCAGGCCCTATTCTAAATTAGGGCCTGAATTTCAGGTTAGCATGGCAGCGACCTGTATTTCTTCATATTGACACAGGCCAGTATATTTCTTGCATTCAGAGGGGAAGGGAAATAACTAAATGATCCATGCTACATAATATACTTTTATATTTGAAAAATGTTTACATACCTTCAGAGGGTGCTTCGGGCGTCCTTTTCGTTTGGGTTGACTGCCATCTTTTCGGAAGCATATCCTGGCATACTGTTCAATTTGAACAGTTGTCTTGTCGGTAAATATCACGTCTTCAAACGTGTCCTTGTTGAGCAAAGCATTGGAAGCGAATATAAATCTTTTCATCTTATTTGGTTCGCGGAACAAATTGGCAATAACGAGCAGTTTCGCTTTTTCAACTCTGCCGATGTAAGCTCGTCGTTTTCTTTCATTCTATCGTCAATGAATTTGACATGGTCATTGCTTAATTTTGTTTTTCTGCCACTTCTCTTCGCATCTTGAATGCTGCCAGTTCGTCGATATCGAGACAGAAAAGAGCTCACTGCTGATCTCGAAGCTTTTATTCCTTCCCCTTGCAGTAATTTTGCTATCTTAGTTACGCTTTCTCCTGAGGAATACAGGTTAATAACTCTCTCTCGAGCATACGCGGACAATTTCGGCATTTTAAAACAAAAATTTGTCTCGAAATTTGTAAGCGACCGACAACTTCGAAAAATCAAAATAGACGCTTAATCGAAAATTCGGAAACGATCGTTAATTTCCGATTACGGGACGAACAAATTGCGGTGCTGTCTCGCCAACGGTCGACCGCGGTTTTTGTTTCGGTTAAACGCGGTCAAAACTTTGTCAACCTCGGTTAAACCTCGGTCAGACCTCACTCAAACCGCGGTTAACGTCGGTCAAACCGAGGTCTGACCTCGGTCTGACCTAGGTTTGAACGAGGTTGGACCTAGGTTGGACCTAGGTCTGACCTAGGTCTGACCTAGGTTAACCGCGGTTTTTGTTAGGTTATTTCTGGACAGTACTGTATATTCAAGTTAACGAGACTCTCTCTCGTCTAACGAGACCCTAACTCGTTAGGATGAATGTGCTCAACTTTCAGTACTTTTTTATTTTACCTTGTCTAACACCAGATCAAATATTTTACTTGTGAAGAGAGTGGACAACTTTGATAGGTTATCTTGCTGTCCCCCTGTGTTATGTGTAAACTCATTAAGACCCAATTCACACTAGTCTGCTCTATTTCAAAGCTCAATATTTTGGCCTGTCTAACACCAGACTATTTTGCATTTAGATGCAATTCATCCTAACACTCCCCACTTTCAGTACTTTTATAATTAATTATCAGATGATTTTACTCATCAAGATGAGTGTTGGTTATTGAAAGGTTAATAATCGACTGCAAAAGCTGCTGTGTTGGCATATTTAGAAGCAATGTGCCTTACTTTTAGTGCTTTGATATTTTATTAAATATTTATTCCATTAATGTGCCAGACTCTCCACTTAACAAATAAAATTGTCTTACATTAGACAGAGTAACAGACGTTCCAACTTGACATCTCCAAAAATCGGGAGGTCTGGTAAAGGCAAGAAAATGTTGACCTCTAGTGTGACTGGGTAGAAAATTTAGAAAATTTAAACTTTCTTTCAGAAGCGCCATTTCTTGATTCCGAGACTCGTGAATACAACAACTGTAAATTTCCGCCTTTCATGCGAAATATTATGAAACTTTGTCGTACAAAACACCCCTCTTGGCGAAATACCACTTTTTTGTCGATCCGACAACCGTTTTTACTGTACGCGAACAGCTTTTACAAGGATTCTTTTAGAAAAAGTAACATTTTTTCTTTTCATTCGTAAATCGGAGGTTTAAATATAAATCGGGAGACTTGCCAAGAAATCGGGAGCCTCCCAATCAAATCGGGAGGGTTGGAACCTTTGGAGTAAAATCATAAATTTGGTGCAAAAATGCTTGATGGAAATTTGGCTGCAGAATATAGGGTATAAATTTTCTGTCAGCATAATCATTTTTGTCAAATCGGGCAAAATCTTCACGTTTGAATTATTTCGTCCTGCAGATGATAGAAGTTGTAGAAGGATCTGGCATGTTCTGTAATTGCCACCATTGGGCATATTGCTCTGCAAGGCCCTACACCAAGTCAGGTGATACAAAAAATAAACATGAAAAGTGTAGAAGCCAGGCATCCACAAAGAGTTTGAATAGTCTGTAGTCAAGCCCACAAGTTGAGAGGACTGAGGACATTGTAGATACTGATACAGTTGTATAGATCAATAAGCACTTAGCACTTGACATCATTGCATGTTTGTATATATAGTTATACCATGGTAATTTAGTTAGACAAACTCTGCAAGTTCATTAAGAAATAGCAAATTAGTTAGCAATTTTGTAATTTGTTTATTTATTAACTATATGTTATTTATTTGTGTATTGTGTTTTTGAAGATTTTTTGCATGTTAATAAAACTATGTATTCCACCAGTACAATTTTTTTGAGCTGTAGCAAGTATATTTGGAATGGTATGGGCACTTGTTTTCATCCCATACCAAACCCACATGTGTTAGCATCTAGCATTTGGATGTTAGATGTTAGCATGGGTTTGGTATGGGATGAAAACAAGTGCCCATACCATTCCCAATATAATATGATAATTGTTGCACCCATACCATTCACATAGTTTATACATCAAGAACCATGTGAATTCCATATCATGTTCCCAGATCATTCCCATATAGAATCCTATCTTACCCATAGCAAAGTTGTTATGAAATGATATAAGGAACCCATGTATTTCCCATGGTAAGTCATGTGGGATATGTATGGATTTGTACTAAATACGTATCAAACCCATATCAAAAACATGATATGGGTATGCTATGAAGGCAACCAGGCCATACCAAAGCCATATACCTCCCATATATGGCCCATAGTTTGAACCATATCAATCCCATAGTTGGTCCATATATGTCCCATATAATTTGGTTTTGTAAGGGAATTGTTCTATTAGCACACAAGATTGTTCTCATAGCTTTATTTTGGATTTTTTCAACTCGATTAGAGAGAACAGACCTGCAATCCTGCCATATGATTGAACCATAGTCGATAATAGGCGGGATTGTTTGTTTGTAAATTCTAAGAAGAACAGCTGTAGGTAAAAAGCTTGAAACACGATTTAGTAATTTCATTTTGGGATACAATCTTTGGCATAACCGATCAACATGAGGTTTCCATGATAGGGTATTAGTCATTCGAACACCCAGATAATCGAACGTGGTTACTTCTTCTATTTTGTTGTTAAAAAGATGTATCTGTATATTTTCAGCTTCAGCCTTTCTAAGAGCAGGGCACGAACCAATTAACATTGTTTTGGTCTTTTTAATATTTGCAATCATTCTATTCCCCTTCAACCACTGTTCAATGTTTTGAAGATCATTGTTCATTGCTGTTTCAGCACCATGTACGGAAAAGTGGGACCAGTGCGCTTCATAATCATCAGCGTATAATGTAGTTTCAGAATGAATGAAGTGGTCCGCGATCGAGTTGTAGTATACCCTGAATAACGATGTTGAAGGCCTTTCTCAGGTCTAGGAACACGGTAACAGTGTATTTTTTCTGATCGATTGCCAACTTCCAAGAATTGGTAACTCTGATCAGTGCAATTGTAGTCAAGGTATTTCTAGTATATGCAAATTGAGGAGATTCATTTGTGCCATTTAAAGCAGTAAGGTGCTCATTCATTTGTAAGTTTGCTACAGATTCACAGATTTTGGACAGACACGGTAATAGGGAAATTGGCTTATAATTATCGTGTTCGTATGATTTCTGCCCTTTGAAACTCGGGATAACTTTCGCGATTTTCCATTGGTCTGGAAAGGACCCACTTATTAAACAACAGTTTATCAGGGATGTTATACTAGGTGATAAACAGTCAGCAGCAATTTTAAGTATCTTTGGAGCTATCATATCTGCCCCCGCAGCTTTATTTGGTTTTAAGTTCTTTAACATTAAAGGTTGTATACATGGAGTGAAGCAGAAAACGGATTGTGTTTGAAAGAAAAATGGAGATTTTTCAACGTATAATGGCAAATAGAAAACAAACTTGGCTGAACTTTCCTGGATCCCAGAACAATGAGAAAGATTTATATGTGATTGGCAAAACAATGAACTTGTGTTGCAGAAAGGCGAGAGGAAATCTTACGAACAAATGAGTAAGATGGAGGAACACTGGATGAGGCTTTGTTACAGTTTGGTTGTGGACAGAAAAGATCTTATGAAATGAATGATGGTGCAACTGATGAGGTTAGTAATAATTATTTTATTGTGACAAATGTCAAGCAAGTGAAAGTCAAAAAGTTCTGAACCACGGATGTACATTACACTGTTCAGTTTATGAATATGTTTGCTCATTTGGAGCTCCCCGAGTTTCATAATTGCCTTAATGAAATATTTCAAAGTGTGCTAGATACCATCACCCGAGATATATGTATTGTTATATTTGAATATATTTACAGGGCATGAATTATCTGGACAATACCGCAAACAGAGACAAGAAATGCCTCATGCCTAACTATTACAAGGTCTTGAGAATTGTAGTGGAAGAGAAGTAGAACAATCCATAATTAGACATTACCTATGGTTAATGTTATGTGATGCTGAAAAGAGTACTGCTACAAGGGCAGTCACTTCTACATTACCTTCATGTAACATTACAAGGAAGGTGAAAGGTAGTCAAAATTAGGATCCTTTGTAGTGCAATGCCCAATGTTCCCCTCCCCCAGTAAAGTACACCTCCCATTGTCACAACAAAACCTTGCTTTTACTGTAAACCAAAAGCTCAGTCCATTCATAAATGGGGTATGTAAACATTTTCTGGAAAAATGGGGGAAACCAAGCCACAGAGACTCAAAAATACAGTAATTTTCTGGGGGACCACCAGACTCCCTTCCAAGTTTGCGCACCTTCAATATACCACATTCTTGTTAGGTCCCTTTTTGTCGATGCCCCACTCCCATCCATTAACAATTCCTTTTAAAAGGTCTTCTGCTTGTTTATTAAAAATTATGGTATTAATTAACCTAGTATACCTGACAGTACCCTTCCATGGGATTAGACTGTAATATACCAAAGTAGGTATTGAAAGTATTTCCATTAAGTATTCCATTACATAAAACATCCTGCTGAATTTCTGTACTTAAAAATAATACCCGACAAGGCACCGACCTGGCAGGTAGTTTTCATTCATTCATTCATTCATTCCATAAAATATATAAATGTTTCCTGGACAACAAGAAGCTATGTGTATAACAATTTCACAAGAAAACCAGTCCATGTTGTTGAAGGAAATATGTCGCAAGTCAATGATCAAATATAGTCTAGGACCTGTATGAGTTTGTATGCATTTCATTTAGAACACATAATCTCAACTGTTTTAGGGCAAGTTGACCATGACGGTCGACATGGTAACGCTGCCTGAACCCTAATCCGGGGCAAAATGTCCGAAACTGACCACACCCATAAATGACGCTCTCGCCATAGTGCTATCTACCAAAGCATAAAACCTTGGCTATTTGAGGTGCTCATATGGTTCAGAGGTGCTTTCAGGGGTGGTAAGTGTGAAATGCCTAGCACTGATATTTCACAAGAAAATGACCATGCAATACTCATAGCCAAACGTCAATTTGTGACTTACAAATTCAGATAAACAGCAGTGGACCTACATTACTTTTTTCCCTAAATCTTTTTTATGGAAACATAATGGGTACTTATTTAAGTATATTATCACTGCTTTGCTGTAAAATAGTTAATACTTTGTGACCGAAATAATAATTTGAAATGTACCCACCTCCTGCAAATGGATGTATTTGGCCAAATTCTCCAATTTACTCCACTGTTTATCGCCAATCTCGTTGAAATCCTTCCAAATATGTATGGCAGCTCGGACATAATGGTATCAAGCACATTTTAAACAAGTTTTAAATAGGTTTCAAGCAGATCCTAGCTGTTTAACCATCGACAAGGTAAAACCACAACTTTGTCCAATTCGTCGCCATTTTGTCATCCCATGTCAGTTGTAAGCAATTTGGTATTGTTATTCTTCCATCCAAGCCATTTTCTTTCCACTAATAACAAATTGAACCCTATGTTAAGGGTATCAAAATAAATATGTAAACAAAATAGAAAAAATACAGCATTTTATCACCCTGTAAAATGTTGCTCACGAGTCTTTCAAAACATTCTGTACACATCGAAGGTACTCATTCTGGTATTCATTTCCTCATAGCAAGGGTAATCATTCTGCCCCCGGCTATATACACCCGGGGAAAGCATTAGCGAAGTCTAAAGTTCATCAATGATCGCTTGGTGGGTGACCAACTGTGGGTGGTCATCCTCGCTGATCTGAAATATATGGCTGTTTGCCAGGAGTGGGATAAGCAAGATTTCAATTTTCAAAAAATAGTATATAAAAAATAGTAATAGTATTTTATATATAGTATATTTTGTATAATTTACAGGGCTTATACTGTATATAGCATATTTTCTCAAGGATGTCAAAACTGTTTAATAGGGTGACTATAAATGTAGAATCAAGTCTAAGGTCGCGGTCACACTAGCGCTTGTGCTTGAGGATTACCACCGGATTAGCGTGCTTGCTTGAACACATACCAAGCTCGTGCTAGAATGTAAGCCAAGCACGTCGCGGTCACACTCAGAAAAGTATAGCGTGCTTGTTTGCTGTTGTTGACAGATGACTTATCTAATAATCTAAAAGTCTATTAAAAACAAATTCTTGAGATTTTGTAACAGTTTAGGCTAGTTCGGGTATATATTTTAACTAGATGGAGGACGCATCTTTGCTACTGCTATATTATAAATACCAAAGAATGCGCGATTCCGCTAGGCGCAGATCGCTAGCCAGAAGAAGGAGACGGTTGTTTCTTTTATTGCAAAGAAACAACCAAAACATGATGTTCTTTCAATATGTCCGAACCATAAGTTTAGCTATGATGATGATTGCGAGAATGGTTGGTCAAATAAATCAACGTCAGTACTGGGAGATTCCGAGACCACGACTGGGGTGGTTTGAAGTAATATTTGGAGACGATTGTCAGGCAGGTTACTGGAAGGAGCATTTTCGTATGCGCAAAGAGACATTTTTACGGCTGGTAGACTTCGTAACCCCAGAAATCGCTAAGGAAGACACTATATTTCGAGATGCTATCCCCCCACATAAGCGAGTAGCTATTGCGTTATGGCGACTGGCAGTAGGTTCAAGTTTTCGTGCCATCGCTGCTCATTTTGATGTAGGAAAGTCAACGTGCGTCAAAATAACGAAGGAATTTTGCCAAGCTTTGAACAAATTATCGAGGCACTATATTAAATTTCCCACTAGTTGCGATGAAACCACACGAGCGTTGGCGCTATTTCAAGATGATTGCAAATTCCCACATGCAGTTGGGTCAATAGATGGTACCCATATCGAAATTATTGCACCGGAGGAACCTTTTGACTATTTTGATCGACATCATCGCTATAGCGTTATCCTGCAAGGAGTAGTTGGAAAAAACCTGACGTTTTTGGACACCGCAATTGGTTATCCTGGCAGCATGCATGACGCGCGAGTTCTACGGTCCAGTGACATATTTCAAAAGGCGCAAAATGGTGATATTTTGACAGAACCTCTGGCTTCAATCAATGGGGTTCAAGTTCGGCCTCTGCTGCTCGGGGATGGAGCATACCCTCTGCTTCCTTGGTTAATAAAGCCTTATCCTAATGGTGCTATTCTCAACTGTTCTCAACGCCGGTTTAACAAGACTCTTTCTTCAGCTAGATCCATTGTTGAAAGGGCGTTTGGAATACTAAAGGCAAGATGGAGAATACTTTTGAAAAGGCTGGACAACCGATTTGAAAATATTTCCGAAGTGATACTGTCATGCTGCATACTGCATAATTTTTGCCAAGAGGCCGGTGAAGAGTTTGACGACGAGGAAATTTTGCGCAGAATTATTTCTATAGACAGGGAATATTTGGAAACTAGACGGCAGGAAAACATTGTTTAAAATCCAGCCGCTGAACGTATTCGCTTGTCAATCGAACAGAGTTTACCTTAACTATAAACTATTAAATGCCAATGAAGAGAACATAGCCACAAAAATTATAATAATATATGATCAATATAATATATATTTTGAAAACAATATATGGTACAATATAATAGTTCGTAATTACTTTTTACTTATAGTTATTGTAGAATATAATAGAAAGAAACAGTTTATAAAATATCTATTAAATGTTTGTATGCAAAGTTCATCTACTTTTTCAACAATTCTGCCATTCGCAAGAAAAATTCTTGGTCTCTTCTCCGTGACTCTTCGTCCAGTTTTCGTTGATCGGCTTCCAACTTTACGAGTAATTCTTCCGTTCGCTTTTGCGCGTTCTCCATCATTTTCATTTGGGAGTTTTGCATCCCCACCAGCTTTTCTGTGAGGTCTATCATTGCACTCGCAGTGGTTACTCGACCTTTTTTTGCTTTTTTATTTTGTTTTCCTTTTTCAGACTGTTTTCGTTTAGCTGCGCGTCGCTCGACTGTAGTTGGTGAACTTTCTGAATCAGACCCACCCATTATTTCTGAGTCGGATTCCTGGTCCGATTCGTCTGAATCATTGGATGGATCTTGCGAACTAGAGGAGGAATCTCTGATTTGCCCACTCTGGATTACTCCTGGCATCGTCACAACGGCCCGCGTACCAAGAACCTCGTCAAACGAGTCATAGTATGGACTGGTTTGGGGTGGCCGTCCAGTCTGGTTGTTGTTGGTCTTCGCTTCTTTATATGCCTTCTTGAGGTTTCGAATTTTGTCTTTACACTGTTTAACAGTCTTTCTACTACCCGCCTTGTTTACTTCGGCAACGATTTTGTGCCAAGTTTCGGTTGCTCTTGCACTTTCCACTTCCTCAACTCTTTCTTTCCACTCACTGACGAGCACACTGGTTTGTGCTTCCCCCCATTTTGTTCCCACCGATTTGGCGCCAATTGCATCGCAAGTTACTGTTTTGTTAGCCGTAGAAGTCGACGCACAGGTAGAACTAGACGACGCGCAGGTCGAACTAGTCGACGCGCAGGTAGAACTAGTCGACGGGCGGGTAGCACCGACTTCGAGCACAGTTGGAACTTGTCTACGTTGCGGTGGAGGTGGCGTATGAGGAAAATACGGATAAAATGGTGGTGGTGGTTGCGCAAACATCAAATTTGGATCTGGCCTCGAACGAGCAATAGCAGGATGATTTTCGTTAATGCGAAAAGGATTTGAATACATGAAGACAGCATCATTTTGATAATTGCATTCGTCCGAACTACTTGGCGTCTGCGACATTTTCGCTTATCAATCTTTGTATTCAATCGACTTTGGCGCGTTAATGGCGTGAAGAGAAATATAATAATTTGAAACTACCGCTTCTGTCTAGAGGTTAAAAATGACATGTCCAAATTACCTGTCTATTTGCCTCTTAAAACTGAAAATTCTATTGGTTAAAATATCTAATCCACTTGAGATGCGCATTCTAGCACGATCCAAACACACTCTGTAGTGTGTTTGGATCGTGCTGCGGCGCCTTTGAATTTTCAAGCAAATCGTATCAGATTTCAAGCGTGCTTGAGTTTTCCATTTTGCGCGGTCACACTAGCAAGCATGCTTGGAAGGTGATATGTTGACAGATTCAAGTGGATTTAGCTCAAGCAAGCACGATTCAAGCGCTAGTGTGACCGCGACCTAAGTGGCACCCCCCCCCCCCTTCCCCCATTGCAAGACATTTGGATATTTCAAATCAAATTATTCATCATAATGCAATCTGCTATAATTACTCCGTACCTATGCCTTGCAGGTAATTGGTGCCAAACTCTTCCTGCAATATGGCCTTTTTAAATTTTTTGTAAATTAACCTTCTTCAAATAAAGTTTAATAATAATGGCATAACATTCTAAAGTAATGAAAATAATAAAGTAATATTAACTAAGATAATTATAATAATAAAAAACAATTAAATGCAACAGTGTTGAATAATTGAAGAATATATTGCACAATATATTATATTTATATTATGAAATTACTCTGTTCAGAGCCCAGATATAATTCTATGGGTTTAGACTACAACACTCATATAAATACAATCTGTTTTGGTTTAGAGTGGAACTGTGCAAGACCAAAACATGATAGAGTTCCTATCAGATGTGGACTTCCCAAGTCTCGGCAAAAGGCCATCCACATGGGAGCAGTGTGTCTTGGCCTTAGGAAAGGAGATGGCTACCCATTTTGTGAGCTGCTGCAACAATCTTCTCTCTTAATATTAATATCATTGATTGGAGAGGTGTAAGTAAATTATTATACACTGTACAGCAAGTAAAATAACAATATGAAATTGGTCGAAGACCCGTACTCAGGAAATAAAATAACAACATAAAACACTCACTGAGTTTCCAGCGATATACATACCCTTTTCTAGATATATACCTAATAATAATAAACGAACGAACGAATGTATTCCTTCCACTCGTGAGCTCATTTACCATTGTCACATATGGTAAATGTCCAGGCCTTGTGACCCTGGATGGGCACTTAAAAGGAAAGAATACACACACACAAAGATTTATTCAACCATTAAAAGAGAACGATTGAACAACTGCGCATGAACGAACGTTCAAAGTGAATGCCTCTTGTTAGCCACCTACAAAATTATTATTAGCATAACAATATGTCTCACTCATTTCCTTGTCGTCATATCATAACAAACCATATCAGGAAATATGAATATCAATTACAAACCTTTAGTCAAATCCATGACCTTCAGGAATATTTACCTACAACTGTAGGATTTAAGTGCAAAGCACCAAAAATAACAATATGAAATTGGTCGAAGACCCGTACTTATGCTAATAATAATTTTGTAGGTGGCTAACAAGAGGCATTCACTTTGAACGTTCGTTCATGCGCAGTTGTTCAATCGTTCTCTTTTAATGGTTGAATAAATCTTTGTGTGTGTGTATTCTTTCCTTTTAAGTGCCCATCCAGGGTCACAAGGCCTGGACATTTACCATATGTGACAATGGTAAATGAGCTCACGAGTGGAAGGAATACATTCGTTCGTTCGTTTATTATTATTAGGTATATATCTAGAAAAGGGTATGTATATCGCTGGAAACTCAGTGAGCGTTTTATGTTGTTAGCAAGTAAAATGTTGTCATGGATGGAAATTTTAGGTGAAAAAATATATACAATAAATTAAGACCTGACCAAGTAAAAAAGAACTCTTAAAAAATTAATTATAAAATAAGTCTTTGAATATTTTTTAAAAGTGTTTATTTACTTAATTACTTAAACAATTGTACAAATTTTATCTTTTAATTAATTATACCTTTAAATGGCAATGCACTTTGATGCACCCTACTTTAGTATTTTACTCTATGACAATTTTACTCGTCAAGTGGAGAGTGCTGTATTGCTGCCACTCAATGGGTTAACCACACTGGCCATGCATCTTCTTAACCCTTTATGTGGCAATGCACCCTGATGCACCCTACTTTAGTATTTTACTCTGTCTAAAGCCATAGTATTTTACTGTCTAACACCAGAGTATTTTACTCTGTCTAACATCAGACCATTTTACTCGTCAAGTGGAGAGTGCTGCCACTCAATGGGTCAACCTGTTTACATTTTCTCAGAGAGTTACAGTTGCCAAACCCTTTGGCTGTGTAATGGAATCATCTGGAAGCTCAGATGTTCATCTTGCATATTCAGGTGATCATTATATGCTTCTCATTGGCAAATCAAGGGTCCGTGTGAACGAAGAAGAACACTTAAAAGGTCATTGTTGACCCTCTTAAGCCCTGTTTACACTACGCTCAATTTTTGGTAGAGCACGGATAAAATTGGTACCGTACCACTTTTTGGTTCTTGGACTACCTAATACAGGGACTACCTTTACGAAAAATTGAGCATAGTGTGTGAATGTAGAATGTATGTTACTTTACAGTTATACCAACAGAGAAGCACAAAGGGGCAAAGCCATTTAAATACTTTGTGCCAGAGGAGTTTCATCCAGGAATAAGTCTCTTCAAGGGAACCCTGTTGAAGGTACTGTATGACAGTACATGACAGTACTCTCTGCACCACATTATAATTCCTCTATGTATTTTACTGTATCAAGCAGTCTATTTTTTCCCCAGCTGGATGAAATTGCGACTATTTCAGATGATGAAGGATGCTCTAGCAACGAAAATACAAATTGTGTAAGTTACCATCAAACTTAATTTAAAGCTGCAAAAAATCTTATTAAGTAAATAGAGAGAGAGAGGGAATATTACACAGTGGCACGATGACATGACTTTTATCTTCGATTGGTGAAAACAAAATTTTACGAACAAGCGCAGCGAGTGGGTAAAATATTGTTTTTAACACAGGAATTAAACTCCAACCAACACCGTTTATTAAACTGATTTCAACATAAACATGTACATTGGAACAGCCGTTGACTCAATAAATGGTAAAGAATATATAAATTACGACACATGTATATAGAGCATAGTTGCCAACTTTCATGGATCCACCATGAACATCATACAGTAGATTTTACTAAAACCTCACGGCAAGCTCACAGCTTGTTAATATCTCACATTTCAAAAATAATTTAACTGGTTCTTAAGTATGTTGGCTTTGTTGCACATTTTAACTATTAAGAGTGACTTCATTTGCATCAAATTACATAAAACTTTTTTCTTCTGCCAAAAATAAATAATCAAAACATCACTTCATGCAACCTCGTACTCGTGGTATTCAACAATATGGTTTTGAATATCTAAATAAAAGCTACGAAAATGTGTCTGTATAAGGTTAGAAGAATCTGAAAAATGCCATTTCCAACGATCTAGACAGTCCATATTTTCAATATTTCCCCCATGTATTTAGCTCAAGTTTTAAACAGGGATGGATTTACTGGGGGGTGCGAGGGGGGTGTGCACCCCCCTAGCCCTGGCCAGACGGGGTGCAGGGGGAGTGTGATATTTTTCACAAAGCAAAAAATTATAGACAGAAAAAATTATTGATGAGACAAAATAAGATCCAGTAATTTGAGTAATAAGATGATGATAACCAGAGATGGCAGAGCACACCACCACCACCAGATCGTGCTGGATCCATCCCTGGTATAATATATAATTTATAGACCCTCCGGCCTCCGCTTGGGGAATTCGTCGAAATATTACCCTCAGTGATATTTCACTTATGAATACACAAATATCATCATTTTGGATAATATTTAGATCTGTTGAATACTGTATATCCCCTCGCTCCGGGTCTATAAATGATAAATATATATTATTGAGTATTGAAAATGTTCTCTTTTATTAAAGGACTCTATGTATAACCACCATAAACATTAGTTCTGATGAAAGTCTCGACACAAAGCCTACAATGTCTTTGAATAATAAAAAATCAAGAAAGCGTGCAAGACCAAAGAATGAAATAGCTGAGGAAATGGCATTATGTAAAATTCAGGTACAGAACAATGTTGTTTATTAGTATGTGTAAAAGTCTGCTGTTCTTTAATTAATTTAATTAAATTTGATAAGGATTTCTTGATTGTCTGTAAATTTTTTATTTGATCACTGCTTGATTGTTAAGAAAGTGTTACGCAAATCAAAAGGTTTACTCTTACTTGTAAAAAAATACCTGTGATTCCGACCCTATTATTTTTTCAATGTGAGTGGTTGTGGGCTGCTTCCGGGTGGTTGTGGGCTGCTTCCAAAATGGCGTATGTTGTCACAATGATCTGGTTTTTTGCACTTCACTTGGTGGTATTAATATCACCGATCATCTATATATACATGAACTTACGGTTACAGCTCAACAGCTGGACTCTGTAGCTCAGATGGTTAGAGCGCTGCACCGGAATCGCAGGGCCGTAGGTTCAATTCCAACCCGAGGACCTTGTGCTGCATTTTTCGCAGTTGTTCCTGGTCAGGCCTTAAAATGTATATATATACTCACTTGGATTACAAACTCTAAGAACAGCATTCAAATATGTTGTCACACTATTTATTGAAAAAACCATGAAAAAAAATTTTTAAAAAATTATTTCCGACCTACCGACCCTAATTTTTTCGCGATATGAAACCGGAACCACAGGTTTTTTTTACACCTAATTATATTAATTCGCTTTCCTTTCACAAACAAGACGACAACAACAACAACAACAAAATTCCTTTGACTTTATATCATCTGCTTTTCATTAGCAAGAAATTTCTGTGGAAGAACTTGTCTATTCAATGAGTGGCCTCAGTTCTACTGATACTACCCATGCAAAGAAATCTAAGGGTCTTAAAACAGCTAAAAGCAAATGGTCTAAGAAGTTGTTTGAATCTGGAGACGAGTAACTACTGTAGCCTCTCCTCACAGAGTTTGCTTTTTGAAAGGTCTATTTAACTAGACTCTGTAACAAAACTGAAACGACAGGGTGAAGCAGACAAGACAATGAATTACAGAAGGAATAAATAGATAGATATAGATAGAATTTTTTTATGTTGACACACTATTTTGAGATATTATTTTGAGAGAGAGATGGAAGCAGGTATTAAGGAACAGTGGCAACGCTAGTCTAAAAACTTTTATAGGGCTAAATGGATATACTGTATAGTAACAATCTTTATTACTCTTGTTGCTTCACAGGGATGACACTTTCATTCAAAAAGGTCAACGAAAATACATCAATCAAGAAAGTATTGATAAGTTGGAGCCAGTGCAGGTGTCTAAAGTACCCCCTACCCCTAATGGCAATGTGAAATACGAAGTGACAGTTGGAACTGGGACCGTTCGCAACCGTGTAAAAGAAGTGGGTTCTGCAAGGGTGTAAGGCGAACCCTTCAGATCTGCCGTGGTTCAATGGTATGTCGAAACCACAAATGCTCGTACAGAAAAATCCACAAGTCTCCAAATGTAGTTGATTTTACTCGTTCAAAAAAGTGCCTACACTGCCAAGGAGAGCCTTCAAGAATAAGTTGTTCTGCACGGAAATATGTAGAGAACAATCGCTGTCACGACAAGATGACAGTTGTTTACATTGGTGATCACTCATGCACACCAAGAGCAGTAGAGAAAAAGCCTGAGCAAGAAGAAGTCAAAAGTATTCTTCGAGAGAGACCTACAATAACAACTGGACAAATTCAAATGGAAAAAGTGAGACAGGCGTTGCTAAGTGGTGATGATGCAGAGTCATTGATGGATGTCGCCATGACATACAGCAACACAAGACACTTGCATTATCTCCATAATTCAGTGAACAAAGAAACAAGACCAGGCGGGTCAGACATTGCGGCCATAGGCCTTCTGAAAGAGGATTTTCGAAAACGAGATTTGGATGATAATTTAATAATGGAAGTAGGAAATGACTACGTGATCCTGTCAAGTGAACAAAAAACTGGCATTGCAGCACTTTTAACCCTTGGGAAAATTGAAGAGCCAGTCAGCTTAGATGGCTGTGAGAGTCACAACAAAGATTACACAGAAATTGAAATGACTACGTACTATCCAGTTTTGAGAAGGAATGTAAAACTTGTGAGTATGTTCGCACCCAAACCAGGTGGAAATTCAGGAAACGTTGAGAAAATGGTATCAGCTTTTGATGAAGCCGTAAACAAGGTATTACCATCTATAGTAATCTTGATCCAGAAAAGTATAGGGGTAAAGGTCTATATCCCCATGCTTATGTCGGAGACAAGGGAGGCGCTTTAGGCCAAATAAAAATAATAGTTGGTTTCAGGTTTCACAGCCATGTTTTATGTGGGTAGGTAGGTCGGAAAAACATTTAATTTTAAAAAAGTATTTTATCTCAAGTATGCAATAAATATAAGTTAAAACTCATTATAAACTCTTAGTTTTTATTGTTTTTACATCAAGTTTTCACCTGCATACATGTAAAACTTGACATGCAAGGAAACGAGCAACAACTAAATATTTAATGTCAACAATGTTCAGTCTAAACGTTTAAATGTCAATAAAATGTTTATGGTCGGTCATATTTTTGACAGGTCGGTCGGAAACCGGAAACCAACTATTATTTTTATTTGGCCTTATGGAGGTGGTCTATGCAAAGCCAAAGGTGATGAAGTAAAAAACAAAACAGTGTCAGATTTTTCCATATTAAGCAAGACATTCGTCGCCACTTTAAGTACTTTGACAAATTGATGATTGGTGCATATAACTCGCCCACTTCTCTAGAAGCAGATAAAGCAGGGAGGTCGTTAGATAACTTGATAAGCAAGCATTCTAATAACCCCATTAAGATGTGCAACTTTAAGAAATGGTGGTGGTGGAGGAGAAGAAGTCGATGGCAGAAATGGTGCAGGACTTACTCTTCTACATCTGCATCGTCCGCCGAGGTATAAAATGCCAAGTCTGTTAGTACTTCTTGTTATAGGAAAAGACTGTTAGATGTTGGACAGGGTCCTACCGCAGCTGACTGTACCGAAAAACAAAACAATGAGCTTTTCGTTGATATGGACGCATGCGCTTCAGCTATCCAGTACGCAGTAGAAAATGCAGAATCCATTGCAGGAGAGGAGGAATCTTTAGGCCGGTTTACACGACAAGCGTTTTGGGCACGGCACCCCTGAAAATGGGCACCGTGCCAAAACCGCCACTTCGCTATTTACCCGTTTACACGACAACATTTTGTAGACACACTTTTATGATAGGCACCGTGCCCATCGGAAAACGGCACCTCTACTTTCCGTCTATGACGGTATATTTTAAAGAATAAATATGTCGGACAGAAATAGAATTATATATTTATATTTATTGGAACGAAGAAGAGTATTATATGAGCCGAAAATCGAGGGGGGAAACCAATTCAATACTAGAAAAGTACTTTAAGGGCCAGCTCATATGGGCAAAAGTTATCCCGGTTAGCGAGAAAACTTTTCGACAAGTTTACAAACGAGATCTTGCCTTGGTATGAAAATAATATGAAAAGTTACACTGCGTTCATATGAGACAAAAAGTTTTCCCGTGTACCGAGATCTCGCTTGTTGAAAAGCCAGATCTCGGTGACCGGGATAATGTTTTTCCCATATGCAAGAACACAACTTTACCGCTTAGCGGGATAACTTTCTGTCGTATCAGCATCTTTTCAATTCAATTGATATTCAGTGCGTGCCCATCGGAAAACGGCACCTCTATTTTCCGTTTACGACGGTATATTTTAAAGAATAAATATGCCGGCCAGAAATAGAATTATATATTTCTATTTATTGGAACGAAGAAGAATATTATGTAACATGGCAGTGTTATACCATGTTATTTAATATATTCAATACTATATTCAATACTATATATTCAGTATACTGTTATAATTATAAGAGGAAGACCTTAGGCAACCTTCCTCGCATGAATAAGCAAATATTTAGAGAGATTAAAGAACCACGGGAAACGCCTAGTACCACAAACCTCGCAAACAGGACATAGTTTTGTGGTTGATAAACACTGCTAGAACTTGCTTTGACAAACATATTGCGTAGAGGAAATTAGTCATAGTTACAGATTTCTTCCTCTAAAATTTATTATAAAAGCTGAGCACAACCTGAGAGTCGGGAGCGGAGAGTGAAGTGAGAAGAGCCATTTAGGCTAAAATACTTCATAAGCCAACAAAGGCTGAAGTATATAATTAAAAGGCTAGATAATTAAGCCTCGTCAAGTAAACTGAAGAACATTGGAATATTGTAGAATAATTATTATTAAAGAAGACGGAATACAAAGTATAAAGAATAAAGATTCAAAGTTGTGCTCAGCTCAAACAAATAGAGAGATAAGTTGATATATTAAGATTACTATATTATT
>CACRXK020009625.1:492-18846 GCA_902702795.2 Paramuricea clavata
ACATATGGGCATGTCGGACAAGCAAATCTGTAGAGCGTTTTCCCTGTGGCTTCTTCAACCGACAACACATTTGAACAAGTTGGACAAAATAGCAGCATTTTTGCCGAAATATTTATAAATAAACTTATTTAACAGATTATGCACTGGCTAAATAGCATAAACATGTCTTAAAACTTTTAAAGTTTCATAAAAACTACACTGAAAATGCAATTCTTTTCCAAATAGTTTTGCACAATATTTCAAAAAGTTCCAATATGGCCGCCAAAAACCGAGTGAGGTCTGGTGAAGAGTTGTAGGCCGTAGGATGAGCATCCAAAAGATGCTTAGCCTGCATGGCAGGCGGTATTTCTACGGGCAGCGAAAATTAGGGAAGCAAAGGAAATACCGTCTGCCGCAAAACTAGTAGCCTGCGTGGCAGGCGGTATTTCTACGGGCAGCGAAATTAAGGAGTCAAAGGAAATACCGTCTGCCGCAGCCTCGTACCCAGGCGCAAATAACGTACTAAAAATTAGCAACACTACAGTGTTTTTACATAGATCAGTGGCTAAGAGAGCGAGCGCGCGGGGGTGCTAGGTCAACACACGACGGGATTCTGCTGCGCCTGGCAGAAAATGTAAATATGATTCTTCAGAAATACGATATCTGAAGAATAGAACCATTCAGCTTTTTCTCGTACGTTTTGAATACTTTTTTGGCGTTTTTGGTGCTGAATATAATAATACATTTATATGTGCTTATTATGGATGATCTGGAACAATCGCTGAAGGAATTATCATTTGACGGTAATTTTTTATAGAATTTGGTTGCATAATTTTTATAAATTTGTAGTAGTAAAATGTGGTGTTAGGATTAATATACAGTATTAAAGTCTAAGTTTGTGTTTTTCATGAATTTATTGCTCAATATGTTTTGTGAATTTACTAAATCGAACTCGTCTGTCAGCCATTATCGTATTATTCTGGTAATAAAATTATTCTTTGAATAGCATCTTCAAGTTCTGATGATGAATTTGATGTATCACATGTGGAACTATTTCAAGGTGAGTCAGGCAGTCAGCTGCCAGAGCTCTGGTGAACTTTGGATATTTATCATTCTCCCCGTTGAATATATTTCCTTTATAAGCTAATATAATTCCTATAGACATTAAAATATATGTATAAAATGTCACCCTGTTTGAGAATTACATGTTTCCATGTTAATTACAGCATGTATAAAGGCTTATACTAGGCTCATAAGCTCATTTAAGACTCTTTTATTACTATATTAATTAATATGCAGTCTTCAACCCATCAAATATAATTCATATAATATAATACCCATCCATGGAATTGCAACAAAGATTGTTTGATCAGTATAAATCTCCTATACAATAGTTCCATTAATGGTCTGAAGGGTTTAATATGTCCAAGGTTGTATATTGTGAGATATATATTTTTGCACAAGTGAATATAACAAATCCTACAAGTTGATTGGTCAAATTTGACGTCTCAAGCTGTCATATTCACATAAAGGTGAATATAACAAAACCAAAATTTGCAAAACGGCAGCTATCAGTAACTTTACTGATAAAGAAATAAGCGAAATTAAAATAAATTCAGTCACAAAAGACTAATGTGTAAAAATACTAAAACAATTATTCGCCTCAGGCTTGGTGATTTTTGTGGAATATTCACCTCGCATTCGTATAGGCAAATATTCCTCGATAATAAGCTCACCTTCGGCTATCATTGTTAAATATATATGTGTTGGGGTATAAGGGAACTAACCTTTTTGGTGCGAAAATGACATTGCTGATTGCTTGGCCATTAAGGGGGCTTTGGGGGGGTCAGCGATCCTGGAACATAGTATCCATAATTTTTTTTAAGTTTATGGATTGTGTTAAAACTTTGAAAAATTTCTAGAACCTGATGCTACTAGTACACCAGTGAAAAAGAGGCCAGGGAAACATCCTTTGACTCCTGAGTCCAAAGCTGCCGCTGAATCCAAACCCAAGAGGTTTGCATGTAAGCAAGTGAATTGTAACATTGCATTCAATTTAATAACCCCTTCCCTCTATCAAATTTTTCAATAAACTCGGGTGCTGTTTATGACACAGGCTATTCAGCTGATTCATGTCCAAAAAAATCTTTTCTAAAGGTTGCAATTATTGGATATTCTAATTTATACATGTACATATAGTACTAAAACATTAATTGCCATTTACTAAATTGAGTTGATAGTCAATTTAAATTAACCTCAGTGGGTGATCTGTGTCTCCTTCAACCATCCGGATGTATCATGTCAGTGGTATTTTGGCATCACACGAATCATCTGGAAGCAATTTTGTACAGGCGTTTGCATGGCTACAGTTTCAAGACAAATAATGTACACATTGCAACATATATGGAAAATATTACGTGATACAATACATTTCCATGAGACTATGTATATGAAATATCATTACAATCTTGTTCAATTACTCTATAATGCATAATACTGTATTTTAGCATATAATTTATCAAGTGTCCAATGCAATGAAAGAAGACACAGATTGTTTACCGAATTGGAACATATTGTGGAATATCATGAAGAGTCAGATGTATATGTGAAACAGTCACTGTTGATGGCCTTACTTGATTTATCTGATGATGACAAGAGCATTCTAACACGGTCAATTAAAGGACTTTTTCCAAATTCAAATAAGAAAACAATGATGATTGAATATGAAACAATGTATCCTTTTTTTAAGGTGAAACAATACATCCAATTTACAATGACTTTTATTGGCTACCATTTGAATTGATATATGTCTGCATGCATCTCTCATTTGCCACTGGTTGCATGACTTGCCAAATTAAAATTTAGTATTTTTCTTGTTGGGCATGCATAGATACATTAGACCAACAACAGACACATTATTTTGTTTGGTACAGTACAGGGCCGTTAAAACAGGATTTTTTCACCAGGGGGTGAGTAAGGCCTATATGCCGAATACCCAGAGAATAATTAAATAATGTCATTCTAAATATAGTTCTCTCTGTGGGGGGAGGCGTCCCCCCACGCTGTGTACAGTCCTGGTACAGTATAATATAAGTATTAGTGTAAGTTTTACAACTAACATTAACTTTACACTTTCCTTAACATTTAATAAAGAGTTGTTTATACCAATCTCTCTGTTAAAAATACACATGGCAGAAGTCCTGTTGTTCGTAAGCGCTTGCTTGCTGTGGATAGCAATGAAATTTTGGTGCTGCAAAATGAAATCAACATCAAGGAAAACTCTTTGGTTGAAGAAGCAGCTGGGGTTGTTTCAGCACTAGATAGTGACAACACAGAATTTGCTAGAGAACTTGCAAAGACGTATCAGGGGAACTTAGAACAGTATTTAAAATTAAACTCTGCATTGATCACAATATACGAAAGTAAACTTAGAAAGTTGGATGGAAGTGATGCAGAAAAAATTTCATCTTCACAGAAGGAGCAAATTGAAAAAGAAATTAAGGAAATGGAAAAAATGTGCTCCTTGGGAATGAGAGAAGAAAGTGATGTACAAGACGTATTCAAGAAAGAGATCTTCAACAATTTGCTTAGCAATTTTGAAGAAAAGTGTCCACTCTTGCATAGTGTTTTACAGACACTTTTAGTAACAGATAAAAGGCAAAGAGTTTACAAAACTTCAGAGTATAAACTGACATGCGGCGTTAATGCATTATCTCTGTTACTAAGTGTTAGAAATCAAAAATGCAAAAATGATGTTCGACTGCTCCTTGGTCTTGTTTGTGTCACATATGGAGCTGGTAAACAGTTTATCAATCTTTTAAATTCTATTGGATTGACGCCACATTGGGATACAATGTATGTATGTTTTTCCTTGTCAATGTACTTGCACATTTCATTATGACCATCTATTAATTTTATGTTCCCAGGCTGTGAAAACAAACCCCTTGCTGGTCATTCAATATTTTTCCACAGTCCTTTGGGTATTCGTTTCTGTTTATTTGATTGAACGAACCTGGCTTGGACCAAATTGTTTACACTGCCATAAGGCCTGGCCAGGCCTAGTCCATGCCACATATTATGATGGGCCCTAATTTCCTGGCCTAGGACAGGCCAAAGTGTATTTATACACTACAAAATTCTATATCATCGCACACATAGCCCTGGGTACGAGGTTGGTTGAGAACTATAGAGATTAAGTGTTTAGCAAGCTAAATTTTAAAGTGGAACTGTCATTAACATTTTTATTGTCTCAAACGAAAGAACTCCTAAAACTGTAAAGTAACTTTTGAAAAAAATTGGTTCCCATGGTTTGTTGTTGAGATATTTCATTTTGTTTGAAACCACGTGACGTCGATCAGTAAATGTTGTGTATCTTTGCTATTTTTGACGGATTTGTTAAAAAAAACAGTATGCTTAATGATGTAGATCAAATATTAACAAATGCGCCGCATCTTTCGAAAGATTTTGATAAAAATAGCAACGATACACAACAGTTACTGATATCTCATTATATATGTAAATGATAAATGACGTCACATGGTTACAAAAAAATGAAATATCGCAAGAACTAAGCGTGGGAACAAAAATTTTCAAAAGAAGTTACTATACAGTTATAAAAATTGTAATGATAGTACCACTTTGATTAATTGACCATGACCGATTGTGCGGAGGCCGGATAGCACTATTCACCGGATAGTCAAATGTTTAACCACCATAAAATTGCTTTGAAATGGCTATAAAACTACTGATTTGAAACCACAAGTAAGGAAAGAAGAAATTAACTTATAAATACTAAGATTTAATCTGGATTCTACTAAAACGGCCGTAATTAGAAAGATTAAAAAAATCACTATCCAGTTTCCATACAACCGGCCCCAGTATTCCAGTGACCGCAGAGTGAATTTCAGAATATCTTCTAATGGTTTGGATACCAGTTTCTATTCACAATACATGCATTTCCTGTACAGTAGATACTCACCCCATATTTTTTTCCACATACTGTACAGTATAGCACAAATAAAATAATTTTCCTTTTTAGAAATAATTATCTTGATCAACGCCAAGAAAAATTGTCAAAGGTTATTAAAGACAAGTGCCCTGAAACGACACCAGTCATTTTGTTGATGGACAATGTAAATATTTATCGCGGAAGGAAACGCCATCTAAGACTTTTCAAATCTTTGGGGCCAAAGATGTGGAATTTTACCGTAAGAGGAGCAATTATCCCTGACATAAGCGAAATTGAAGAGCTAATGACGTGTAAGGAAACTGCCACAATGCCACAAACGGATATTTCACAAGTAAAAGCTGAAGATCTCTTTTTAGGTAATTGCTTCACAATAGTAGATATACATGTAAAGGCAGCTATTTGCAAACAATGACTATAATTGTAATAAGGAAAATATTGGTGGGTTGTTACAGGTAAACTACGTGAAGCGTTCCTCTTTCGAGTTTCCAAATTGATTGCAATTTTCCTCATTACCTTTGCAATTTACATATAGTACAAAACATAATCCGAAGATAAGCATCTTAAAACCCAAAATATGAGTCAAACAAGAAAGTGAATAATATTTCGATTTTATTACAAAGTCATCATCAGACTAACTATAGTTACAATATATACATGGTCGGATTATGTTTTGTACTATATTTTTTGAAATTGTCGGCTGGTATTGGTTTTTGCAATTTACCCTTGTGGGGATTTGCAATGTTGCTAAAAGCTAATTAAATTTTCCTCAGTCCCTGTTAGAAGTTCTTAACTTCCTGTTACAAGTTCCTAACTTCCTATTCTGTTCCGCGCGTTGCAATTGACTAACGAAAATAATCGACCAATAACAACGCTCAGAACAGAACAGGAAGTTAGGAAATTAAAACAGGAAGTTAGGGAAATTTAAAATGAAGTTTGTTTGCATTGGAATATTGCAACAGCCGATAGGAACATTGCAAATTCCCTCAAGGGATTGCAAAGAGTTCTTCAAATTTGCAAAGCTAATGAGAAAAATTCCAAATGAGTTGCAAGTCAAAAAGAGGAACGCTTCACGTAGTTTACCTGTAATGCACATGCTACTCTACGTATTGGAGTCGTTTTATTTATCTGTTTCTCGGTCACACAAATTCATGGTCAATCTGTTTTTGTGTTGGTTTTTTTTTATAAAGATTCCATGCCCGAACATAAAAAATTATGGGATGACTGGCTCGATGGTTATTATTTGGAGCTTCTTGATGGTAGTTTGAATGGTATACCGAAACCTCCAAAGCCTTTTCTGGAAATGAGTGAGGTAGATTTGAATTCGTGGCTTTCCAAAGTTGACTTTGGTAAACACAAAAGAGAAAGCGTTAAAAAGTTCAAGATCAGTCTTCCTTCGAAGCAAGAACGTTGCTTAAATAATCAAAGTAAAAAGACGGATGTTGTTAACCTTCCGTTGTCGTTGGAGGACAATTCAACCCTTACAGGTACTGCTGCCATTCTTGAACAGTTTGGTAAAGAATTTTCCATTCCTTGTCCTCATCATTATGAAATTCCCTTCGATAAATTAGAAAAGAAATATGATCTAAAGTCTGCCCGATTGCAGTATGAATTCATGAGGTCAGTTGACGTGCATAACACCGAAATGCAAGAAATGGAGAAACAACTGCGATCGTATGAAAAACAGATAGATGCATCTACGTATGATGTTAATGACACTGAATCTGATACCGATTCTGGTGATGATGATGGAACAAGATCTTCAGGATCTGTGACTAAGAAGGCCGTTCAGCAGCCAAAAGATGCAAGGTTCAAAGCTTTGTATGAGAGAATTTCAAACATGGCTCAAGACTCCAGTCACTCAATCAATGATGACGCATTGGACAACGTAATCCAGAAACTTTCGAACGACATTGAACTAATTGATAAGACAAGAGATCAGTACGGAAGAACGATATTCCATTGTGCAGTTGAAACGAAGAACTATGTCCTAGTAAAGCTTCTACTTGCGGTTGGAGTCAACCCTAACGCAAAAGAAGGATGTGGAGCTACACCTATGACCATTGCTGTACTTAATGCTGACCTTGACGCAAGCAAAATTTTGTTGGAAAATTTTGCGGAGTTCGAAGGAGCACTTTTTGGCTCATTTCCAAGTCCACTAGAAATAGCAACTGCAATGGAATTGGCAGATATTGTAGAACTGTTTCAATCATATTCCCGAGCAAATGACAGCCCAATAGTAGAAGCACTTCAAAGATTTGACAGCAGTTTTGGCAACAATAAGTCGTCCCAAAACCCAATCGAAGGTATGGATGATGACAGCAATCCCCCAACTGAGAGTGATGATAAGTACGAGTACAAAAGATCAGATTGCAAAGGTTTTCCAACAGCAATTGTGGGCGATGTCGGAACATGTAAAATAAATCGTGGTGTAAAGCACAGGAACAGCACAGCATATAGTTGGATGACTGAAATACCCGGAGATATGCACGCAAAGGGTCATTTATGCGAAGCAACGTTCAAAGCACACGGGAAGGGCGGGTTTCATAAAGTAGTCAACTATGTCATGAAAAGACCAAAACTTACTGAAGAAGCGTTTAAGAAAAGAAAGTTTCAAGAGCAAAACCTCAACCATATCCAGGAATCCGTAAGAGATGCAAGTTGTGCCTACGGTTTTGCAGCAGTTGAAGAGTTTAAGGCATCAGACGAATTTCCATCAGATGAGGATTTAACTGGAGCCTTGCGAAAGAATGGAAATCACAATACAATTCTACTTAATAGTTTCAAGAAATGGTTGAAAAAATGCGCTGAAAGTGATGACAGTCACAGCTATCACCAACAACTGTTTTCTTTGTTTGGTCCGTTGTTGGACTTGTTCTTAACTGCGGGTAAAGAAGGAGATGGAACCCTCCGTGAGACTGCTTGGGTTCTACTGCTGCCTATTTTTGCACAATTGAACTTCCGAAACTATTGGACTGAAGCATTTGTGCACGTGGTGAATTTCACATCCCTATGGCCGCTGGCTTTCCGGCGCATGGTGAAGAATAATATGTCAGTTAATCTTGGTGGCAAACGTGGTCATAACGTAGATCTTGATGAATATGTGGAAACATATATTGTAAGGCCTCTCAAAAACTATACAACAGGTATAATTACGGTTCAATAAAAAATTAACGCGACGACGCTTCGGTATCATCTTGATAACATATTTACGCTCGAACGATGATTATGTTATTGTTAGTTTTTTTAATTTTCAAAATAGCATTAATTAAGCTATATTCAAGATGATATCGAAGCATCGTCGTTTGTTTGTGTCGCTTTATTTTGTCTCTAGATGCCCGATCAATAATCAGTTGGCAAATGTTCATCAGCTTACCAAGAATCCTAATTCAATCGTTTAATAAAGGCAAAGCACATATTATTATTAGTAATAGATGTTACATTTTTTTGTTAATTAAGGTCACACCTCAGTTCAAATGTGCCAACGATTGATGGGAAACCTTGATGTGCTTGGATCTGTAAGACGTTCATTTACTGAACCTTTCAACTATCACCAAACAACGAAGCACAAAGAACAGAGTTCATTGCCAGATGTGGTTAAGGGGATGTGGTTTTGCCTTGCTAACAACTTTTTCACAGTGTCTTCTGGTAAAGTGGCTATGGAGCATCCTTTAAAGAGCGCAACTGTGCCGAGAAAACCAGTTTCACAGGTTTGCATGGGAGTTGTTAAGAAGGGTGAAAAAAAAGTGAAAGACAAATTTAAATCAAAACTTCATGAGAGTTTTCCATCTTACAGAAAACTATCTCTAGAAAATTTACAAGCGACGGACAGTGAATAATAAACAATATTTACAATTCAGTATCATGATATATCTAGTAAGCATATGCAGGGTTTGAATTAACAGTGCAATGTGCAATTTCAACATCACTTTTCCAAACGATGTGCAAAAAAATCAGACTTAGGACTGTTAATGAACACCCATCTATATTTACGTGTGTAGATTTAAACAAAGCCAATCTGTTGTCTTATAATTTATAGTGTGTTTGCATGCACACTAGCAGCATGTTTGCAGAGGGAGGTGTAAAATTTTAGCCACCATGACAGACAAACACATGACTGATCAATGTTATGTGTTAGGTTTAAATATCAATGATTGCAAATAAAGTATTCAAATAATTAAATTTGACAGTTTGATTAGAACCACATACTAATTCGAACCCTGAACATATGATGTCTATTCATAAGTCAGAAAGTATGATAATAGGAACAATGATGATTAATAATTTCTATTGTACTTCAATCTAGTTTCCAAACCATGTATTCTATTCACTGAGGTATGAGGCTGGTTCACTAAGCCTAGGAAATACTGGGTACTAACAAATAACAACTAGGGCCAGGCCAAAAAAGATTGTGGGTTTCTATTTCTCTTTAAACTAGGTGGGGTAAGTCGGTTTAATCTTTTTTTCTAAACTTTCTTCATTGATCAAAAGGTCAGCTGCCATATTTGTACCCTTTTTAACCCATTGAGCTGCAGTGCGCCTTACTTTTTTTTTACTTGTCTAACGCCAGGAGATTTTACTTGTCAATGGGAAAGCTCTGCAGCTTAATGGGTTAACCAAAAAAATCTGACAATGTCTCTAGTTAACCCATTCAGCCGCAATGCGCCCTACTTCTTTTACTTGTCTAACACCAGACGATTTCACTCGTCAATGGGGAAGCTCTGCAGTTTAAATAAAAAGTTACTTAAGGGTTGGGATTTCATGTCCAAATGATAGGTACTGTATAGTATAATAGGTATAATCAGGAAACCTGAAACCCACATATTTTTATTTGGTCTTATAGCCTTAAGAACATTTGTATTTCTCTGTTCCTTACCAAGTTTGCTTTTTTCCCAAGTGTAATAAATGTTGTTGTAAATCTGTCGTCCACTGCACGGATATTTTCCATTAAAACTTCATTGATGATAAGGTGTTGCACAAATTTAATTGAGTCCGCGTCATTTTTAAAAGCATTTTTTCCAATGCCATAATGGGGAATTAGGTGAAATCCTTTTGCTTCTATATCACGCTTTGACTTTGAGCCTTTGAAAGTGAGAGCAAGCTGCTTAACATTAATCTTGGCATGAACTGCCAACATTTCTTCAAGACAAATACATGTGTTGATGGTTTCCATGGTGTAATCCTTGGGTAATGGTGGTGTTGTAAGACAATTGTCACATGATCCATTACAGTTTATATCAAATCCATCATCAAAGTATTCTAGGATGAGCTTTCTTCGGCATATTGATGACATACAATAAGACACAACTCTGTTCAATGAATGTGTCTGGAATTCCATGTGATCTTCAGATGTTGATTTGTAAATTAGCTGGATCAGTTTATTTCTGTCCTCAAACCGAAACATGAGAATACAATAAGAGGTGTTTCCATCACGACCAGCTCTCCCAGCTTCTTGATAGTATTCTTCAAGAGACCTAGGTAAGCTAAGGTGGATCACAAAACGGACATCAGGTTTATCTATGCCCATTCCGAACGCACTTGTAGCACATATTACCTGTGCCTTTCCTGATAACCAAGCTCGAGCATTGTCAGTTCTCTCAAAGTAATCAAGTTGACCATGGTAATATACACATGAAACACCTTTGGATTTAAATATGTAGGCCAACTCAACAGTGTCTTTGGTACTAAAACAGTACACAATACCACAAACATTTAAAAAGTTTTCTTGAACATGCTTGACTACATCTTCTTTGGCATGTGGACCACTTTTGTTGATTACTCTGAAAACCAAATTGCCCCTGTTACAGGTTGATTGAAGAATGACAGGTTGAACCAAGCCTAGTTTCTCCACAATTCTCTGCTTTGTTTGGTTTGTTGCAGTTCCTGTAAACGCCACAGTGGGTCGGTTAAACTGCTTAAGTGTACTAAGCTGAGCATATGATGGTCTAAAACTTTGTCCCCATGTGTCAACACAGTGTGCTTCGTCAATTACAAACCGCAATAATGTTTTGTTTTCTGACATTGCTTGAAAACATGCTGTAGCGGGTGGAGACATGGCAAACTCTGGTGTCAAGTAAAAAAATTTGTAAGGTGATTCTTTGTCGGTTAGTTCATGAAATATAATGTCCCGTTCCTCAGGGGTCATACTTGAGTTGACACAACAGACATTTATCCCATAGCTTCGTAATTTTGAAACCTGATCATTTATTAGTGCCATCAAAGGTGTAATTACAACAGTAATGCCTGTGCTTGACAGACCTGGAATCCAATAACACATTGATTTACCTCCCCCTGTTGGTATAACTGCTAAGGCATCTTTATTTGTTGTAACTACATCTATCACTCTCCTTTGTATACCACGAAAGTTTTCATGCTGGAAAATGTTTCGAAGTATGTCAAGGTGGACGTCGCCAGATGGCTGTGGAATATTATTTTCTGTTGTCATCACATCACTTAACGACACAATATTTGCAATTGGTGTACTAGGCATATGTGATCTATGGTCCTATAAGAGAAAAATAAATTACTAACCAAATAATATTTTTTTAATTTAATTTAATTATGGGCATTTAATTGGCTAATTATGATCTCTGATATTCAATAAAAATTAGTTTTAGTCTCATTGGTCTTATAAAAATGCATAGATGGATTTTGTGCAGGGTGCAGGGGGTTGCTAACCCCCCCTCCAATATTAGCTATAACCCTCCCCCCAAACAAAATGTCCACCCCTCCAAAAAAAGTTTCAACCCCCCCAAAAAAAAATTCGGCATAATAAAAAATAATTAAATAGTCCACTCCAGCGTGCAGAGTGTTGATGATACAAAATAAACGTAGGGGTACACTCAAATAGAAAAAATACTCTGAAACTAATCGCTCCTCGCTTGCATTCACTGATTTATTGGAGCAATTGTAAAGTTTTGAAACTCTATTATCTCCCCTGAATAGAGTTTTCAGAAAATTTTTTCAGATTACGTTATATGAGTGTGATTTGTGTTATTTGGTACAACATTTTTACAGTCTTTCAAAATTATTTGGGGGGGGCTGCCCCTAGTGTCCGCCACTGTATGGGTGGCACAAATGTAAAAGTCCAAGACATATTGACAAATTATGTGACAACTTCCCACATTCTACTGTTAATAATGATATAATTTGTAACAAAGTCGACTTACTCGTTTAACAAAAAATGATTCTATCTGAAAAGACACACCACCATCATTTTGTTTTTTAATGTACCAGCAATGGAATTTTGCTTGTAACCCAGAGCTTTTAACCACAACATCACACGATTTATTTCCTTTGCTGTAGGAATTAAGGGCTCCACCATAGTACAATAGCAGGCAAATAAATTGCACAGCTTCACGCTCGTTTGGTACAGTGCACTCCATGTTGCGTCCACAAGCAGTTACGGTTACATCTTTGTAACTTTCTTTCTATATAAATATATTATTAAAAATAAATTTGGAAATATTTATAAATATTAACGGCGTATGATATACTTTATAATTTCAATATATTAATAAAACGAAGAGAGTATGAAACAATGTATACAGATAGAGGTACATACCTTTATTCTACGATAGTCAAATATCTTATCCATGCATTCCCGTGTTTCTTGTTCGTGTAACATCTTGCAAATACGAATGGATTCGTCTCTTGCTTCACTTGTAAATTCTTGCTTATGCCTTATTCGGAGATGATGACAAATACCATTTTCAAGAAAAAAATCCCTTCTACTAATACACTCCTCATTTGGACATAAAACCTTTCCCATGCATACATTTCTGTGAATCGGTCTTTCAAATTCAGAAAGAATCTGAGCAATTTCCTCATTTGCATTTATGAATAATAAATCGTCCGCCATGTTGTATGCAAATTCTGCCAGGCGCCTCGCTTCCCAAGTCCTCCCCAAGCACCCCCGCGCGCTCGCTCAGCCACTGATCTATATAAAAAAACTGTAGTGTTGCTGTTTTTTTAGTACGTTATTTGCGCCTGGGTACGAGGCTGGCGTATCTGTTACCGGGACGTCTCGCTTACCGAGACGAATATTTCCGTGCGTTCATATGGAATATTTCGTCCCGCTTGCCGAGATGAAATTACATTGTAGTTCTATAATTAGCATATGCAAAACTTCTACATTTCAGTCAAGCAATACAAATACTTAGCGATTTTAGTGTTTTTCTTCGTTTATTTACAAGAAAAAGTATTGCTTCAGGTGCATATTTAATACTTGTTTACAAAACAAACATAAAACCAAGTAAAAAGTGTTAAATTAAACCGGCAAGACTGTTTGACTTCATCCCGGTAAGCGGGCTGGCGTGTTCATATGGAAAAATTTTCATCCCGCCTACCTATGATCTCGGCAAATTCAAACGAGATCTCGGCAAGCGGGCCAGCTCGCTTTCTCATATGAACACAATGCAAAATTTTATAGGAAAATAGATAGGCGGCGAGATCATCGGTAAGCGAGACGTTCCGGTAAGCGGGATCATATGAACAGGCCCTAATATACTTTTCTGTTTTATTTCTCGAACCGACTTGACCTTGTAGTTCAGTTGGCAGACTCCACGATTGGACTAGTTAGTATTCCAAAGGTCACAGGTTCGATTCCCACCGTGGTCAGGTAAACTTTTCAGCCTGCCCGGTGTGGACATACACTCGGGATAGCGTCACAAACATATTCACCTGAGACTGAGTTCGCAACATAAAAAAGGCGCACAAAATATATTGTGAACTACTAAAGTAAAGCGAATTAGCTATGTCCGTCTTTAAGTGAAAATGAAAGGAAAAGTATCTGGTCAATTTAATACAAGTCTCTTCGTTATTTCCAGATTACGTTCCATCAATGCTTACGACCTGGCTCCAAAGATGACCACTCTGATTGCAATTCTTCTGATTTCACCAGATAAACTGACTACAACTGACCGGTTTTATCAACAACGGAGTATAGTCAACGTCACAAGCTATATACTCCAACATCGATGTCATCGTCAATGGGTGATAAAGCAAGACGCATTAAAGACAGATATCCATGTTCCCTTGGGCAAGTTTTTAGTTATTCTTCATTTCTGTTTACATATATATATTTATATATATATGTGTGTCATGGTGTGTGTATGTGTTTGTGTATTTGTAAACTGCTAAGTACGTGGTCAATTTCAGATGTAGTGTTTCATTTCAAAATTCAGTTGCTTGCAATTTTACGTCAGCATCTCATTTCGGTTTACCAGTTACGCCGAATTGTTTCTAAGGCTTTTGTTTGAAATTTTCGTCCATGAAAACCCTATAACATTGTGCCAGCATGTTGCTTTTTGTTTTTGAATATGGATTAATTGTAATGATATACTAGAAATACATGCATGCCTGCAACATCTCGCTTTTCCTAATGAATGCATCTTTTACAATTTTTTATTTTTTTGTGCAAAACGGAAAAAAATAAACTTTAACACTTTTAACTATAGAAGCATCAATTTCTAAAATTTAAAGTACGTATATGTTATTTCATACTCTATAATCTTCAATTTAAGGTAAAATTCAACCTTATATACTTGAAATATGAAATGTTCATTCAGGTTTATAACATATGCAGTTTCATATTCGTCTGGCTTTTTTTGCCGATTTAGCTTTTTATTAGTTGCAACAAAATCCGTTCAAATTGTACAGGTCGCTCTTCGAAAGTCTAATGATAATCTCCTTATCTTTATTCTTTTGAGTTTCTTTTGGTTGCTTTGTTTCACTTTCATATAGGCCTAGCTGCTGTTCCTAAACAAAAATATACTTCCAAGATAAGTTGATATTTCTATTGAATTAAAATGAAAACATTCCATCGCTTTACCTCCTTATCTTCGTGGTTTCCGAGCAACGATGCTTGGCTACTTGCCAGATTTTTCAAGAAATACAAGAATTACTCTTCTACGCAGAATGAATGAGCCAGACATCCTGTCATATCGTTTCTCATTGAATATGGCCCTGGCCATTATCTCGGGATCGTTTGTGTCTTTCGCCTCCTGCTTATTGAAAATTTAAATATCACTGCCAAAGTAAAGACAATATTTATATATATTAACATCCCTCCCCAACTCCATCACAAACAAACGACTTGCATCATTGCAAAGATCGTCTATTTCGTCATCTAAAATATAAATGGCCGACGTTCAAGGGGGTGAATTCCTTCCTCGATCATCATTGCGAATCATGGCATGGCATGCAGTAGTACCGCTTTTTTAGCTGACTTGGGTTTCTGTAAGGTCTATTCTGGAATATATGTGTAAGGTGTGCTATCGTCAATAGTTAATCTAGGGTTTTTCTTCACCCGCTTATGGAAAATTTTAAGGCTACTTTGCAGTAACTCTTCGGTGTTGAATTCCTTGATAATCCATATGAGCTTTAAATTTTGTGGAAATGAATTGAGGTCCATTATCAGACGTCAAACTTTCGGGAAACCATTTCTAAAGAATATTTCTTAGAATGCTTTCTTACAGAACATTAAACGGGTTCGTCAACTTAAGGTCTATACATGATTATACAACTTCCTTTAAAATTTTCCAACACTCATCTTTTCATCGGAATGTTTTTCAAAACTAATCCGTACGGTTATCCGAAGGTTACGTTACTCTTGCATGCTTTAACTTTCATGTATAAACAAACTATCTGGTATATTAAATTGAAGAGCGAAACATATCCCTCCTTCCCTGTTTGACATTGGAGGGGATTGGTCCTTTTTGTCTTCACAAGCTTCCTACGCTCCTGATGAAACTACATTCAAGCCCTGCATGATCAAATTGAAGAAAAGAAAACGCATACTTTGAATGGGCCCTTGTCTGGTGGACCGATAGCTCTTGTCTTTTCGCGAACGTTTTTTAAAATGAAAAAATGTTAAAAGTATTCCAATATCGTATATGCCGTTATACTCTATAAGACCCATACGAGGCACTCTTCCGTTACAATTATGTATGTACACAAGCGAGATTCAAATTCTGAACCTAGTCAAGTGTGGAAGGATTTGCAACCGATGTGACCAGACTGAGGCTCTTCCTTGTTTCTTTCACCTTGCAAAGAGCTTCTGCAACCAGGGTAGCTGCTAGCTAGCGCGCGGGAATAATTTGCGTATATGTAGAAATTACAAGTTATGAACATTTTCAAATAATTGTTCATAAAAAGGCCAAGATTTTGTATCTCATGAAAAGAAAATTATTGAAATTAACTTGTTCATTGCTATCCATATGCATAATTAATTGCATATAATAATAATAATAAATATAACTAACGAATAATGCATGAATTGAATATATAAACCTGGTATTTTAACTATTTACAATATTAAAAAAATATTGAAAGAAAACAATAAATATTACAATTCGTATTACATAGAGAAAAATTATCGTTTTACAAAAGACTGTCCTTTACATAATAAACATGCATGCAGAATTTTTTTGAAAACAGAAAATTAAACTAACAATAATATTTATATAAAATCCTAATTCCTAATACCTATTTACAACAAAAATATATAAGGAGCATTCATTTTTTAGCTGGGGGGGGGGGGCGGAGGAACTGAAGTCTAATTCCATGCTAAAACTTGGAACCCCCGAGAGAAAAGTTGATAAAAAATTATGACCCCCATTTTTTTTACTCAAACATTTTTTGACCCTTCATCCTAACTATTATTAATCCACACAGTGTCATTTCCGTAGTGTTTCAGGGCTGTAGGAAGCTCTTTATGATTGGGGGCTGAAAGCGAGGGCCGAAGGCCCGAGGAAATTTTTAAATCTAGAGTCTCTGAAATGCCATTTCCTGGACTTTGGGAAAGATTTTGACAGAATTCTGACGGTCAGAAAATAGCGTTTTAGTATGTCGAAATTTACAATTTGGTAGTACTAAATGGGCGAAGGCATATTGGATAACTAGGATAAGTTGCAGGAAACTGTGGGTAATATCTTCATTCTTTGCAGTTTGTCATGGATAATGTGCTGCTTAAAATTAATAAAGCTTAAAATTGATAAAGGTCTGCATTATTTGGAAAAAAAGAATGATTATTAGCAAATTCCCCCAGCCCCCCCCCCGTTGCTACGGCCCAGCTGCATTTTCATGCTTTCACACAAAAACGGATAAAAACAAGGTCAAGGAAATGTTTTCCTACGGACTGGTGAACAGAGCATCAAACGAATTTCTAGTGGCTTCTGTGTTAAAGATGACGAGATAGTTGATAGATTCTAGACCTTTTTACCATTCTTGATCCAAATATTTCCAAATTCTATAAAATTATATTGGTGATTTTTCACTGATTATTTTTATGACCCCCTCCATTTATACCAAAACTATCAAAAGACCCACCCCTTTGAAGCATGTCAAAATTGGCTGACCCACCCCCAAATTCCTCCGGCTTACCCCCCCAGCTAAAAAATGAATGCTCCCTAATAGATTGAAAATTATTATTATTTATCATTTTGACGTTTGAGTGATTGAAATGAGTTTATTTGCACTGTACTATAGTATATCGAATGTTATGTTGAATGTCATGTTGAATCTTATGCGTACTTCACAATGGTTGCTATTTCGTTGTATAATTGTATTAAATTTCAATATATTTATAATTTAAATTTTGTTTGATATTTATATATCATGTTATTTACAAAGTGTGCTGTAGTTTTGAAGCTTTGCACACAATATAATCAGTGCGAGCACAATGGCCCCGTTTCAGTTTGAGTATATAAAAATCGAGTATTTTGATAGCGTTCGCGGCTTAAATTGAGGCTTTCACAATATATAAATATAAACGCCCGATAATTGATAAATATAAATCAGTGCGAGCACAACGGCTCCAAAATAACAACAAATAACAGAATATACGATGAGCTAAAAACAGTAAAGCTTTACCTACCTCGATTTACTTTTCTAAAGCGCTCACTATGTAAATTTTCGGCGAATAATCAATATTTCTTTGCGTTTCCTGGACGAAAACCCGGCATGAAAATGCTCGTCAGAAAAACTCGGTATTTGTCGTATTTTACGAACCTGCCACGTGACTGGTACGCTCACCACCGCTCACCACCGCTCACCGCGACACGAAATTTAGAGCTATATGAAAGTTGCATGCCATATATGGCATGCAACAAAAACTATTAAAGTTAGCATTGCCAGCAATCACTCGTAGTGTAGCTCTATCGCTTATCCACAATGCAAGTATATTTACAACTGCCAATTTAATTTTCCTGCAAAATTTAATGAAAAAGAAATATCACAATTACACAAACACTATTCTCCACTAAACTATTGGAATGACATGTTGCAACTTCCCACTTCAGCTTCTTGAACACTCATGTCGCATGGTCTTGTTTATCATATGATAATAGTCAGCAAGTTAATGTATTGTTACTTGAGCTAACGAAGGTGATCAGTGTCATTTGAAGGGG
>CACRXK020009626.1:0-18845 GCA_902702795.2 Paramuricea clavata
ACACACACACACACACACACACACACACACACACACACACACAGAAAAATCCTTAAAAAAGGCCCTGACCAGTATACCAAAAAAGCTATTAAATGTCTGTTTACATTATTATTAAATTTATACTTCTGACAACACCACATGTTGTTCACGCATGCAATAGTGTAATCGGGCACAAATTAAACTATATAATTATATCAATTTATGAAATCCACAGCAATCAGATGGACAAAAAAATTGTTTGCAGAAGGAAACAGGCGCAAAAAATTATTTGCAACGACAACAACACCAAAAAAAATTGTTTGCGTTGACGAAATGTCCATCCCCCCCTCCAAAAAAATAATGGTCCGTCCCTAATGAAGCACGCCTATAATGAATCAATCAGAGTGATTTTCTCTTTGCCGGCCCTTACTCTTTATCACTTTACATTGCAGTTTGACTACTTATATTAGCTAGAAGTTGTTATTAAAGTGCACAATGCAAAACTGATGAATCACTTTAATTAACCAATTTACATAGCATGACCAGTTGCTATGGCTATAACTTTGTCACTGAGTGACGTGTACAATATACGGTATTGTTGATATTGCAATTATGAAACTGTAATTTTGTGTGCCACTGTTACAGCACAATGGCTGAAAGTAATGTGACGTCAGTGGAAGGTTGTTCAAAATTTAACCTTAATTGGTCTCCTGAGGCTCCTGCTGGACTCAAGTTCACAAGTATTCTACCTGATAATTTTGGGGCTGGGTATGAAGCCTTGCCAAGTGAAAGTGACCAAACAGAACTTAAAACCAAAATGAAATCATCTCGATTGAGGTCAAGACGACATTCAAAGGTATTTTTCACTTACTGTACCATAAATCCAGAGAGTTTATTTTTGACATTTTATTTGTTTCTACAAGTATGCTCTGTCCTTCATGTACCGGTATATATATTCAGTATTAATCCATTTCTTTGTTGTGAAGGGCAGGTAAGGCTTAAATTAAAAGAGAGCGGCTTCAATGAAGAGGTGGCTATGCAGGCATAGTAGACTACTACTGCAATGTCATATTACCATGAAAATGTTAGGATTCTACTGGTAATTGATGCTATGGTACTCACAATATCTGGGGGTCACGCACCTACAGTACAATAATGGTTTAAAAATACTCATTTTCAGTACTTACAATGTAGACAATGTACTGATGTTAATATAACAGTATATATATAAATTATGTAATA
This sequence comes from Paramuricea clavata, assembly GCA_902702795.2. NCBI lineage: Eukaryota > Metazoa > Cnidaria > Anthozoa > Malacalcyonacea > Plexauridae > Paramuricea > Paramuricea clavata. Next base: position 1,222 of record CACRXK020009626.1, read on the forward strand.
TATATAATATATATAAATAAATTATGTAATATATATAATATGTTTGGAAGAAAAATTGTGCATTTTGAAAGACATAAACAAAGATAATTTACTCAATAAAAGAAGCGAAATTTTCGGCAAGCTAGTGTGGTCACAAAAACCGGTTTCGAGTAAACAAGGTCGTTAACAAAATTTTATGACCCAAGCATTGTTTCGACTAAGCACTGTTTCGCATACTGTAAGCATCAATTGTTTCGTCTAAGCATTGTTTCGCCTACACGCATTCCGCGAATCCGCGCATTCTTTCGATAGCATAAAAGCAACCTACATTTTCGAAATTACTCACCACCTGATGATTTCTATACGGATGAAACAGACTGTTGTGGTTTTTTGAGGTAAAACTAAAAACTATAATATATATAATATAATAATATATATAATATCTATAATATCTATAATATCTATAATATCTATAATATAGAAACGAGCATGGTAATTGTGTATTATTATGTATAGAGATTAGGAACTGGTCATTACTTACAGGGGGGGGGGATGTTGGTGGAAATGGAAAATAGGATGCTAAAATTTTGTTGGCCCCCCTTGAGGATGACACAATTATACTTGAGAGTTGGCAACTATGCCCTATATACATGTATCGTAATTTATATATTCTCTACCATTTATTGAGTCAACGGCTGTTCCAATGTACATGTTTATGTTGAAATCAGTTTAATAAATGGTGTGTAATTACGGGAACCACTCAGTATTTTAAGAAAATACAAAATAACAGTAACTCCGAAAAAAAACTAGTCGAAACGTCGATTAAAAATCAAAATGTTATTCGGAGTTACTGTTATTTTGTATTTTCTTAAAATGGTGTGTTGTGTTGGAGTTTACTACAGTTCTACTGCTCCCTATATTTTTATCTGTAGGTTTTATGGTACAACGGGGTCATGCGGGGGCAGGTATTTATATTGCACAAAAATTTTTGCCCCCCCCCTTTTTCATGCACAAAAATATCTAACCCCCTCGTTTTCCACCAGGCCCCCCTCCCCTGTAATTAATGACCGGTCCCTTATAAAATAATAGAGTGTGCATGCATTGCGGGAAAAGTTCAGGCAGAGACAAATTGAAGCTTGCTAATAGAGTAATGGGGGGAAATTTGAGTTATACCCAGATTTAAGACCAAGAAAATCTAGTTTTTCACCTTTTGCCTACAATTCAAGTATTCAATCCTGGTTTTATCAACAGTCCTGACTGTTTTACATTTATTTGTGACGAAAAATTGAGGAATTTCCGTTTTATATCGTGGAAAATGTTAACATTTCCGACGTGCCGAAGTCACGAAGAAAACACCACTCTTCAACATCGAAAAAAAGTACTCTAAAACATTTCTACCGTTCCAAAACTTATTTTTAATTAAAGTCCAGGTATTCTTGTTGATTTTGAGCTTTAGTCCTTGCTTGAACTATGCGAAAACTGAAAAAATCGACGTTTTCAAAGTTGTATTATTTTCGTAATTTCCCACTTAGGAGGACCTAATTCCCACTCTATTCTTTTTTAATCTCTATGTTATTATGCATGATTCACTCAAATGTATGTTTATTTTAAAGGTGCTTCGTACTTGTTCTGGACTTAATTTCCTTGGGGAGAAGAGGTTTCGAGAAGCGGCCAACAATGGCAATTTTGAGATGGTGGAAAGACTGATTGGAGAAGGAGTGGCCGTCTCTTGTTCTGACTCCAAGAAACGCACGGCTCTTCATTTTGCTGCCTCTAAAGGAGACATACCAATTGTTCGAGTGTTGCTAAGCCAAGGAGCCAACCCTAATTTGCGAGATGTGAATGGAAATACACCATTGCATCTGGCAGCATGTGCTAGTCATATTAAGATTGTGACAATGCTAGCTGAACATGGTGAGTTATGGCCATGTTTCTACTGAATGGAAACACACCATTGTTAGAAATACACACATACTGTAGTATGAAGTATTTAAGAACCTACAGTAGGACTGGTATACTAATGATTGATATGCTAATGTTGAGGCATTTTTTGTGTGCGTTCACGTGAAGCTTGTTTCAAAACAGGCCAAGCCTGTTTTGGATCCAACTAGCCTTTCTCGCGATGACGAATATCCGCCATTTTTGGGTGGCATCTAATTGTTGTTAACTAATGCAGACAATTAAAACAATGTGAAAAGCAATTTTTCAAAATAAACTAACCATTTACAAAGCAAATTTACCATCATTCGTCCAAAAAATATAAAAATTCACTGTTATGTGGACTTATCTCGCAGACTTCGGCTGAAAAGCCACCCAAAAATGGCGGCGTGAGAAAGGCTAATTCCCAGTTTCAGGAAACATTACAAGTTATAAGAGTTTTGCCAACATGAACAGGTTTAAAACTTTTAAACATGCGCTCTGCTTGTCTAAGGGACCGGTCATTATTAATAGTGGGGGTGGGACCGAAGAGAAAATGGTTGGGTCAAGAGAAAATGCTAGGTGACCAAGGTCAAGAAAAAATTGAATAGCCATGGGGGTTGGGTAAAAAAATACTAGGGATTATAACATCAGCATCAATAAAATTTAATATAAATTTAAAAAAAACTTTAAATAGAAAAATACACTCATTTCAGTAGCATGGTGGGGTGGGTCATAGACATTAGTAATAGACATTAGTAATCTGGAACTGTGAAAAGCTGGGTAACTAGTTTTTTTTATATCATGAGAGTTTCTCTTCGGTCCCACCCCTACTATTGATAATGACCGGTCCCTAACTTTACAGTTTTTTGTTCACCTTTGTGCTCGCATGCATACCATGAATATTGAATATTCTGGCGATTCAAATTCAATTCAGTTGCTTATGTCCGGTGGAAGCGAACTACGGAGGCGATCAAATGAAAACGACCTTTTTGAAACATTATGTTAACAATTAAATGAATTAATATTATGAAAGCCAACAATCAGAATCCATATTTTACTGTGTACAATTACGAAACGGGTTGCTAATAAATACATACTTAGGACCGCAAGTTGAATAGAGGGTTCTGTATAATTAAGGTAGCTTACGGTAACAGGTAACAACGACAGCTGCATTATTACAACAATGCGTATTAAAATATTTTAGGTGCAAATGTGAATGCACTTGATGAGTGTGGACGATCTCCTCTACAGTTGGCATTTGCCAGATTACGTCTCATTGAAGAAGATGAAATTGCTCATTCAACAGCGAAAGCTTTCAAAACTGTAGTTATGGAGGTAGTGAAATTATTGCAGATATATCTCTCTAAAGTAGGACATGTCAGGGACGAACAAGAAAACTTGGATGACCTCTGTAATAAACTCGAGAAAACTACGTCCATCAAACAGGTACGGCAGTACTGCTTTAATTAAGGGCATGTTCATATTAACACCGGCTATTCTCATCTGAACTGGATAAAACATCAGATCAAATATTAGTCAATCGAGATATGTTCCGGAAACTTGGTAAACTTCAAAGCGTGTATAATTTACAACTGTACAATATTATGTTGAAATATCTTCACCGTCTTATGAAATTTTGCTTGTTAATATTTCAACAGTTTGGTTGAGTGGTTCGACATGACGATGCCATTTATTGATTGCTTCATTATGCCCAAGTTTGGATAAACATGAACAAAAGGAAATCAGTGTGATTGACTATGACTTAAGGTGGCTCCCTAAAGTTTTCTAAAATTTTAAGAATTTAGGTACAGTAACCTTCGTTTTCAACCAAATTTATATTGAATACACTTAAGACAGGGCAATTGATCATTTCCAGGAAAGTTCAGAAGTCTTGTGCTGTCGATATATGAACACTTTGGTGTTAGTGTTGCCATGGCAACCATGACGTTTTATATTTTGCATTTTTATTGTGTACTGTAATTTCACAAACAAACGACAACATCTTTTTTTCCTTCGGTTAATTTTCCTAAAGTTTCTGTTGAAGATTTCTGGTTGATAGAGGAATAACATATTAAAATTTGAAGAGAGGTTCAGGCCTTAAAATATCTTTTCCAGGGCCGTCTGACAAAATGTCCGGTGATGTTGAGTTTGGGTCGGACATATGTCCGATGACTTTCAGTTCAGTTTTGACTCGGAAATAAGTCTGAATGACACAAATGAATAAACGGTAAATGTTGTAAAGATATTAAATAATTTCTTTCATACTTATTTCCAAGCCAAAATCAACTCACTTGCCAGAACAGCAGTGTTAAAAAAGACTTCGACAACTTTAAGCCCGTTTTCCACTTCACCATTTCGCTCGCCGCCCCGCGCTCGACTACGTTAAAACAACATTTCCAGTACACCTTTTATACAATAGTACGTCGGACAAAGCTACAGTTCGGTCGGACACCAATTCACTTGGGTCGGACAAACAATAAACCTCAGTTTCACTTTGGTCGGACAGAATGTCCGGTGGTTTCCTCTCTACGTCGGACAATTTCACGAACGGGTCGGACAATGTCCGTGACCGACCGATATTTTAAGGCCTGGAGGTTTATAAGGCAGGTTTCGAGATATTCATGAATAACCACTACAGAAATACAACGTGGAATTTCTTAAAATTGTGATATTTTACTGATCATCATGCTTAGCAAATGTGCAAAGTTTAAAAAAAATCACCGAGGAAACGCGGGAAAAATAGCCCTAAAGTGCAGTCTTAAAAGTCTTGTTTGAACGGGGATGTATTGAGCACTTTGATCAAAATTAAAGTTATTAATAAAATTATTAAAGTTTAGACGTAAAACATAAGCAAACTCGCAAAAAGAGAAGGCTCTTAATATCCTATATTCAGTCCTTTTTTGACCGCTGAAAATGCTAAAAATGGCGAGGTTTCGGGTTTGTTGACGTATTATTTTCGGTATTTCATGTCTATATATGGCTAGTAGCAGTGCAATTTGTTCGAAATACAGTGCCATAAAATGAAATACAGTGCAAAAAAAGAAATACAGTGCAAGTTATGCGTGGCAACGACGTGCACAAGACATATCGTGCACAGCACATATCGACAGCACAAGGCTTCTGAACTTTCCTGGAAATGATCAATTGCCCTGTCAAATTTGGTTAAATACGTAAAAACACACTGGAAGATAGGTTAAAAATTAAGAGGAGATTTTTTTGTATGTTACGTAACACGCACTCAAAACTACATAATGCGTATAATGTATCACTTGAGGTTATGACTAAATTCAAAATTTTCATTTTTCGATACGTTTCTCAATCGGCAAACAAACTTAAAAGGTATGTTTAGTGCTTTATCTGTAAAATAATGCTAAAATGAAGAGATTTTAGATGATACGCCAAAGAGAAAATGATGTCTGAAGTTCAGTAAGTTTTGCTTATATGGCTGTAAATATGGCGTCAATTTTAAAGCATCATTGATAATTGTATTTTAATTGACAATTTTTAACTATTGCGGTGCCCAAGTTTGGCACCACATTATATTCTGCCTGTGAGTTTGTTTGTCCGTTTGTTAGTGTGTTCGCATCAATACGTTTCCTTAATCGCCCAGTAAGAATTCCTTGCACGTGCTCGAAATTTATTCATTTTTGCGGGAAAATTAATTAATCTTGGACTCTCAGGACCGACTGTTTGCTGGGCTTTATCTCTGGTTTTATGCACCAAACAAGGGCAAAAATACCACTGTTCGAAGCAGCGTAAAACGTTGTATTTATGGATGGGAAATTGATTTCAAAATTGATTTCTATTCCAGCGATTCAAGGGTTTTGCCGCTCAAAATAATCCTTTCATGTTTTCTGAATTCCTTTTTTCGAGGAAAGTTTTCTTTCCAATTAATCTTGGACTCTGTCTTATCTCTGCTGGTTTTATGCGCCCAGTAAGGACAAAAATACCACCGTTTCAGCGTAAGAAATTGTACTTACGGATGTCAAAAGTATTACTAAACAACAGTATTCTAGCGATTTATGGCCTTTGAAAGTCAAGCGAAATTGTTTGTTGACAAATCGCTCAAAATTATTAAACTAATCAAAAATGCAGTCCGTTTGACCTTCATAACTTCGGCGGTATTGTTGGTTTTCTTGTTTTCTTGGCCTTATACCAATGTTTTATTTGTTCGGCGGGCACCGCATTTTAGTACTGTGTCTGGTTATTTTATGTTTCTCAACCGGTAGATGCATTTAAAAAGCAGCTAACTCTATGAACTAGAGAATAAAGCTAAAACAAAGTAATTTTGAGAGGAACGCCAAAAAGATTTTAGGTATTGAACATTTTTCATTGCAAATACGTGACATTGAAAAAAATTGCCTCTTAAAAACAACATATTACGTACAGGTACTGTTTTGAAAGTTTAGGATTATGATAAAAAACTGGCGTTTTCTTTGCAGATAAAACTCAAAAACAACTTCTCGCCTTGTTTCAAAATTTGCACTGGGCCACGAAGTGACGAAGAGTCCTCGTGCGTGTCACGAGTGTTATGTTATTAGTCTGTTTATTATGTTACAAACAACCCTTATATACATGAATCTAATTAGCATGCATATATACTGAATATATTACAATTCTCTTTTTTTTTTCTTTTTTTTTTTTTAAAGTTATTTAAAATTGTATAAGGTCTCTAATTAAACTAAGTGTCTATTACTGTTCGATGATAATACTTAATAATACTAGTTCACGACTAATGTTTATTATATATAACCATTATATATTTAACTTAATAGTCAATCTAAATCTAAATGTCTCGTAAATAATATGTTCATGATAACCTTAATTAACTAAGTTAACATGCTTGATATCTTTCAGGTGGCTTACTCAATCGTCCGCTTCTAGTTTTATAATATTGTCCAGTACTTGGCTCTGAGACTTGTTCCTCACGAACTTCTCTGGCACCATCAGACTGGAAATCTTCAATTGGTTCCCACTGTCTTGATATCTGAACACCATACTTCTGCTTTCTGATATGATTTCTGTTTCTTCTTGACCATTGGGTGTTTGAATGATGTACGATCTCGGTGTTTCCAGTTTCTCTTTGATCACTGCTGGTTTCCACTTATTCTGTACTTGGACTCGTACTGCTTCTCCTTCTTGCACTGCCGGAAGCTCCGTGGACCCTCTGTCATAATATCGTTTTTGCTTTCTTTGTTTTTCTTCGAACTTTTCTTTCATTCTCTCAGGATCAACAACTTTTGGCTGAAGTTGATTTGGGGTAGTTGGTAAGTGCGAACGCAAACGTCGGCTCATCAATATTTGTGCTGGTGAAGCTACGTTACCAATGGGTGTGTTGCGATACTCCAACAAACTTAGGTACGGATCTTTTCCATCTTGTTTTGCTTTCGATAGCAAACGTTTCACAATTTGAACTGCTTTCTCAGCCAAACCGTTTGATTTCGGATAATATGGACTTGAAGTCTGGTGCTCGAAATTCCACTTTTGTGCGAACTGCTTGTACTCCCTGGCAGTGTACTGAGGACCGTTGTCACTTCTTACGACTGATGGAATTCCATGTCTTGCAAATATGGACTTCATATGATTCACAACAGTTCTGCTGGTGGTGTTTTCCAACTTGACTACTTCAATATAACGCGAATAATAATCTGCCACGACCAGATAGTTGTTCTGTTCCCACTGAAACAAATCAGTTGCGACCATTTCCCAGGGTCTCGATGGTATTGTTCCTTGCACCATGGGTTCTTTGGGATTCGACATCTGGTATTCTTGGCAGGTTTGGCATTTGGATACAACGGCTTCAATTTGCTCATTCATTCTTGGCCAAAACATGTCCCTTGCTCGTCGTTTGGATTTCTCTATGCCCATGTGACTCTCGTGTATTCTTTCTAGCATCTTTCCTCTCATACTGAGGGGTATGATAATCTTGTCTTGCTTCAACAAGATTCCATCTACTTCTGAAAGCTCGTCACGATAATTCCAGTAGTCCTGGATTTCGCAAGGTGTTTGTTTTCTTGTCTCTGGCCATCCCCTTCGGATTGTTGAGAACAGGGTCTTCATGGTCTGGTCAATCGCTGTTTCGTTCTTGATCTGTTCCAGTCGTTCTTCGGATACTGGCATTCTGCTGGTTACCGTGTGCACGTAATGATTTGCGTCCAGTTTGGAGAATACTCTGGCTCCGGCCACACGCGTCGTGATTTCCTCTATTGTTGGCATCTTGAAGTGTTCTCGCTTGATAGCTTCATTGAGTGGTCTTGGATCAAGACAAATTCGTAGTTTGTCACTGTTTGGCTTCTCTATAATCACTGTCGAATTCACCCACTCGGTTGGACCATCGACTTTCTCCACGACTCCCTTTTCTTCCATATCATCTAGCGAAGACCTCAGCCTCTCTCTGAGCGCAACTGGTGTACTTCTTAAAGGACTGACGACAGGTGTAATCGTAGGGTCGACTTCGATGTGGTATGGATTCTTTAGGCATCCCAAACCTTGAAATACTTTAGGAAATTTCTCATGAATGGTTTCTGCTGATTGACCAATCACATTGTTCACATTCATGATGATTTTGATCAGATTCAGTTCTTGAGAAGCTTTCAAACCAATGATGGGAACTTGTCCAGTTTTTACCACGAAAAATTTCAATGTCTTGTTGTTACATTTCAGATTGCATTCTCCGACGACCGGTAGATAATCGCCAGTGTAACTTGTTAACTTTGCTGTTGGTCTTTCTAACCGGGTTTGTTTGAGCTTCATCTTCTCGAATGTAGGTAGGGGTATTATATTGGCTTGTGATCCCGTATCAATCTTGAACTTGATCTCATTTCCCTCGATTGATAAAGTTTTGAAAACATTCTCTTCGTTATGAATTGAATTAACCGCTCCAATAAACAACGGTTCGTCATCTGTACTCGCTTTGTCTACTGCATGTATTTTCTTTGACTTGCAGAATTTAGCGAAATGATTCTTTTTGTCACACTTAAAACATTTCTTACCAAAAGCTGGGCATTCTTTCGCAGGATGAGACTTTCCGCACTTTCCGCAACACGATACTTGTTCTTGTTTGTTGCCGCCGTTATGCTTGAAATCACGCCTTCGATTTGCATCTAATTTGCTACGATAATTTCCTGATTTGTTATATTTTCCTATGGCCTTGACGCTCTGAACATCGTTTAGTACTTTTAGTTGTTCCTCAGACTGTTCGTTTATTTGACATACTTCTAACGCTTTATCTAACGTTAACTTTCGTTCTCGCAATAACCGTTCTCTCACACGCTCCGATTTTATTCCGTAAACAACGCGGTCCCTAATCAACTCGTCCTCAAGAGACCCGAAGTTGCAATTCTTAGCGAGCAATTTAAGTTCAGTTACGTACTGATCGGCTGTTTCGTCGTCTCTTTGCACTCGCGTATTAAACTTGTATCTTTCCATAATCGTGTTTCTTCTGGGTTCACAATACTCGTCAAACTTCGCGAATAACACGTCGATTTTGTCCGTTTGAGCCTCTGTAAACTTCATTGTGTTATAAATGTCTCGCCCGTCTTGTCCGATCACATACCGGAACGCCGCACATTGTTCTTTCTCGCTGGCTTTAGACATGTTTAATCCAAGATATAACTGCATAGTTTCCTTCCATCGTCTCCATCTTTCGGATAACGACAACTGTTCAGTTGTTGAAAAATTCATCTCTAAAGGAGGCTTCATAAACGGCTCCATCCTGACACCATGTTATGTTATTAGTCTGTTTATTATGTTACAAACAACCCTTATATACATGAATCTAATTAGCATGCATATATACTGAATATATTACAACGAGGATGACATCTGATATATATAATAATATAAATATGTTTTAAACTGTACTATAACTGTAAGGAGCCACCTTAAGTTAGACCAACATTACACATGTGCTTGACTGAGATCATGCTTAAAACGTGAGATAAAATCAGTCAATTTCCGTATTAAAAGCCACAATTTCAATACTGCAATTTAGTACCCTTAGACTATTTCCAGCCATTGCAAGCGAAATCCCAACCTCGTTACCAGGCTCTTCCCTCTTGTGGAGGTTGGCCAAATCCTATCCTGATCCGTGTGATTATGATATGGAAAGTCACCCATCAGATCTCACCTAACGGGGCTGGCTCATTTCCCATACATAGACGACGGGCTTACACTGTACTTGTAAGACTTCCTGGTTAAAGGTTTTTATCTAGTCTCTGTCTTAATTTAATCTAAACATTAACTGAACTGAGGGGTGTGAGTTGCTGCGGTATAAAGATAATGCTCGGGGTGAGCATAGGGGGTCTCTGTGCTTTGCACGTGAATGATAAATTCTACATGAAGTAACCACACTTTAATTGTTTCTAGGTGGATGAAATTCACGAATTACTTTCTAGTTTTACATCACTTAGCTTATCACGGCGTGGTCTAAATACATAGCCGAAGAAAGTCCATCCATGGTAACTGGTTGCTGTGGTGCGAACTCGAGTCTGGGTAAACTTGGGGTCTCTCACTTTAGTAGAGTGTAGCCTGGTTTCCATTTAGTCATGCCTGTCACGACCAAGTCATAGTCGCCGATGTGAAATAGTCCAAATAGCGAAATAGTGCTGTATAGAAATCAATATTTGCGGGCAGAGAGATTGACATGCTTGCTCACAGTCACAACCAAATTGAAACCAATCTGCACCAGATGTCGCACCGTACACTACATGTAGCTAATGTTTCCAGCGTGGGATTATTCCTCATTGGAGTGAATCCACAGTATTTGGCAAGAATTTTTCTCTGCAACTAATCATAAATAATGGCTCCACATACCGCAGACATTCGCTGTTTTTAACACTGTTATAAAGCCATGTCCATATAATGTACGTGCACATTTGTGTACTGCAGAAGAGAAAAATTAATTACCTCGTCGGTACTGGACTTTGACAAAGAAAATGATTCTTGAGCAATCACACAAGAAAGAGAACTTGTCAAGTTTAGTACAGCATTTAGAGATTACAAGATGCTCCCCAAAATTTTAGAGTTATCGTACTGGGTATTGTACGTTTGGAGCCCATTTACGGCTAGGCGCAGGCCAGCATTCAGGGCCGCCGAGAGGGGGGGTGCATGGAGGGCAAGTTGCCCCGGGGCCCCACCTTAATAGAGCCCCAACTTGAGGGCGAGAGCCTAAAATTGAGTAGGTTCTTTAGCATTTTTGAAATTGAGGGCCCCTTACAGTAGCTCCACATGCAGTCTAGCTAGGGTCTACATCGGTGACTGACTTGGATCTAGCTTAAAATAATGATGTCATGGGGCCCCAAAGAAGATTTGCCCCGGGCCCCGCGAATTCTCTCGGCGGCCCTGCCAGCATTAGCGAGCTTAAGCAAGTGACTTGAGAGCCTCTACGCAGGCTAGCAAGTGACGTTTTTGACAACACGGACGTCGACCGGAAGTAAAGTTGACGTTTTTCACCAATCACAGCCCTTGACCCAGTCTTCTGACGTTACTCGTTACCGTTCGTGTTGTCAAAAACGTCACTTGCTTAAGCTCACTATTAACTATACACTACAGCTACCGAAGCGTGTCAAAAACATTTTTAAATTTCAAAATTTAGTGAATGTTGATTGGGTAATACTTCCGTAGTACGCCAAAAAGTTGACTTGCAACGAAGTTTTTATTTTGATACCGAATACACCCGGAAGTACGTGAATTTATTAACCTATTTTCAATCTGCGCATGCTCACCAGTACGTTTCGGTATACGGTTGAAGTGGAAAACTGGCTTAACTGTTTGGGCTGTGGTCTGGGAGAAAAAAATACGCACGTGTGACGACCATACAAGGACTACTTTAGTTTGCATTAATCTAGTACACAAAACCGGATATAATTTTCTTTTACTACAATATAATCTATATGCTGATAGCATGCAATGTTGCATACAGGTACGCATATTACGAAGAGAACAATAAAACATTTTAAATTAGTATATGGCTAATTCATTCGAGGTTCAAGGTCAAAAGACAGAAGATCGAGTCTGATCGACCCAACTGCAATGGACGTGCATCCATTGTGTTTCGCGAAATGCTACGAACAAATAGAATACTAAAAATAAGGCAATTGTGTTTTTCTTGCTTAGAGATCGGTTATGATAGGGCATGTCCAGGTAATGTTACTCGGATTATAGCTGTGTTTTTGAAAAGGAATGTGGGAAACAGGTTAAATAGCATGATCGTAAATTATCTAAACTATCGAGAAATACTTCTGCTTCTTCAACTCATTCTTTTTAGGCTTTATTATTAGAATTTTTCTTTTACTTCAACTGGCGGCTACGTTTAAACGCTACACTATATGAACATCGTTGAATTTTTCATATAGTTTCAAAATACGCAACTGTTTCTACACGTGCTCAACAAGTGTTGCTCAAGCTTGAAATTACATTTGAATAGATTCTTTAGAATGGTCAGTGTTACCATCTGCAGTGTCCCAAAAAGTGCCGCGCACATTTTTTGTGGTCACATAACTGGCGTTGCGACAAAACCAGGTGAAAAAACAATTAGAAAAATTTGGTTTTGGTGACGAGCATAGTCAAATTCTCCTATTTATTCAATTTTCAAAGCTTTCCCAGATAAACAGAACTTTCATAATTAAGCTACATTTGGGGCCTCATAGAATCCAAAATATTGTGTATGGCCCTGTGATTTACACAACACTAGTTATAACTTAAGGATCAACCGGCATTGTTCAAGACATTGTTCAAGATATTTTCCGTCCAGAACACCTTTTCAAAATACTAACAAACATGTTAAGAATTGTGTACAATTACAAGGGCAATTTCAACCCTTTGGCGCATTTTCCTCATGAATAAATTAATTCTAAAAAGACTATAGTCATAGATAAAAGTTTGATTTAAACCTAATTTCAAGTGATTATGACGGGTCAATTCAACATGAACATTGAGATATGGGTATACTGACAGCTCAGTCACCCATTTAGGAGACCATCTGAAACATCTTAAATGAAAGTATCATTAACAAAGTTCACATTTTCACTTACTTTTTAATATCTGCTTAAATCCAACTAGCTCTGCAGTCATGGGCAAAATCTTGTTGATGATGCCAACATCCATTTATTTGCCAACATCCATTTATTTTATGGATGCCATATTTCAGAAAATATGGTATTTATCTCTTTTTTAACCTGAGTATCAGGCCGTACTTTTTAGGGCACAGGCACGCCTGATCGTGGGCGAAAGGGAGAAAAGTACGGCCTGACACAAAAGTGGCATTTTGCCTGGTTGTTCAGTCCAGAATCTGGACTGAGCGCTGATTGGCCGATTAGACAAACGATTTTTAAATCTGTCATTTGATTGGCTGGTGCTAATTAGATTATACTATTGTTGTTGATATATTTTATAACGATCACAATAGTCTAGGACCTGTATATGAGTTTGTATGCATTTCATTTAGGACAGATAATCTCAACTGTTTTAGGGCAAGTTGACCATGACGGTCAACATGGTAACGCTGCCCGAACCCCAATCCGGGACGAAACGTCCGAAACTGACCACACCCAAAAACGACGCTTTCGCCATACTGCTATCTACCAAACCATAAAAGCTTTGGCTATTCTGAGGTGCTTATATGGTTCAGAGATGGTACTTTTGGGGTGGTCATTGGTAAGTGTGAAATGCCTAGCACTAATATTTCACAAGAAAATGGCCATGCAATAATCATAGTTAAACGTCAATTTGTGGCTTGCAACTTCAGATAAACAGCAGTGGACTTACATTACCTTTTTCCCTAAATCTTTTTGATAGAAACATAATTGGTACTTATTTAAATATATTATCACTGGTTTGGTGTAAAATAGTTAATATTTTCTGACCGAAATAATAATTTGAAATGTGCCTACCTCCTGCAAATGGACGTATTTGGCCAAGTTCTCCACTTTACTCCGCTGTTTATCGGCGATCTCGTCGACATCCTACAAAAAATGTAAATCATCTCAGACATAATGGTATCAAGAACATTTTAAACAAGTTTCAACTTGGTTTCAAGTAGATCATACCTGTTTAACCATCGACAAGGTAAATCCACAACTTTGTCCAAATTCGGCGCCATTTTGTCATCCCATGTCGGTTGTCAACAATTCGGCCTTGTTACTCTTCCATTCACGCCATATCCATTGCACAAATAACAAATTTAACCCTTTGTTAAGGGTATTAAAATAAAAATACAAATGAAATATGCGAAATGCAGCATTTTATCACCCTGTAAGATCTTGCTCACGAGTCTTTCAAAACATTCCGTACAAATCTCGCGTGACAAAGTAACAGGGACGTGACAGGGGGGGTGAATTATTTCACGAAGATAGAAGAAGGCTGCGTGAAATAGACTAAAAGCTAAAGACAATCATACAAACGTTTGTTTTATTTCTTGTAGCGACAAATATATACATATTATTATTTATTAATATGAACAAGTCATACAAATTAAATGCTGATTGTTGGTTTAATGGTTTTACGATACTGTGTGGGGCTTTGCTTTCATTTTTCAAGTCTCTACCCCCCCTGTCACGTCCCTGTTGCTAAACCACGCGAGATTTGTACGAAATGTTTTGAAGGACTCGTAAGCAACATTTTACCGGGTGATAAAATGCTGCATTTCGCATATTTCATTTGTATTTTTATTTTAATACCCTTAACAAAGGGTTAAATTTGTTATTTGTGCAATGGATATGGCGTGAATGGAAGAGTAACAAGGCCGAATTGTTGACAACCGACATGGGATGACAAAATGGCGCCGAATTTGGACAAAGTTGTGGATTTACCTTGTCGATGGTTAAACAGGTATGATCTACTTGAAACCAAGTTGAAACTTGTTTAAAATGTTCTTGATACCATTATGTCTGAGATGATTTACATTTTTTGTAGGATGTCGACGAGATCGCCGATAAACAGCGGAGTAAAGTGGAGAACTTGGCCAAATACGTCCATTTGCAGGAGGTAGGCACATTTCAAATTATTATTTCGGTCAGAAAATATTAACTATTTTACACCAAACCAGTGATAATATATTTAAATAAGTACCAATTATGTTTCTATCAAAAAGATTTAGGGAAAAAGGTAATGTAAGTCCACTGCTGTTTATCTGAAGTTGCAAGCCACAAATTGACGTTTAACTATGATTATTGCATGGTCATTTTCTTGTGAAATATTAGTGCTAGGCATTTCACACTTACCAATGACCACCCCAAAAAGTACCATCTCTGAACCATATAAGCACCTCAGAATAGCCAAAGCTTTTATGGTTTGGTAGATAACAGTATGGCGAAAGCGTCGTTTTTGGGTGTGGTCAGTTTCGGACGTTTCGTCCCGGATTGGGGTTCGGGCAGCGTTACCATGTTGACCGTCATGGTCAACTTGCCCTAAAACAGTTGAGATTATCTGTCCTAAATGAAATGCATACAAACTCATATACAGGTCCTCGACTACAACTACAATTATAGCCGGCCCACTAAACGGCTGAATTTAAATTAAAACTGCAGTAAAATTAGAAAATAATCGCAAATTAGCGAAATATATTGCAAATGTAGCTTATATTAAATCGCCATCAGATTGCACTATCGACTGACGTATAGTTATAAAGTATACTTAATATATATACTTTATAATTATATGTCACTGTTTGTTGATAAATACGGCAAGCGCCATGTAAAGCTCATTGTAGTCACTGAAACCTCTGCGGAGGAGAGAGCAATCGGGTGGCGATTTAATATAAGCTACATTTGCAATATATTTCGCTAATTTGTGATTATTTTTGTTAATTTTTATAAGTTCATTGCAGTTTTAATTTAAATTCAGCCGTTTAGTGGGCGCCTATGCTATAATTAGATTGTTGTTGTCGTTGTGTGAAATTTAAATTTCTCCTGCGACATTTTGATTGGATACTAAATATAAACTTTGCTGTGGGCGGAAAGCGATCAGGTTAAGTTTTGTGTCAGGCTCTACACAGGCGGCCCAGACGTGTATTAGTGTATAGTAAATATATCATCATAGAATATACTACACAGTAAAATTTGTAATGAATTTTATATTTTAAAATCATATTTACTTGCCTACTTTGATTGTATGTGATCGAACAAGGGCAAATAATGTTAGCCAATCAGCGCGTTTGTTTACATTTTGCGTTCTTGACCAATCAGAATGCCTGAAATTCGAACATGTAAACAAAAGGAGTGAGAAAATAACACCTTGTTCTACGCCCTCGTTGACATTCGATATTAAACTTTTTTCGCCAAAACTGACAAATTCTGATAAAGCATGCTTTCTTCTTTAATTTCCTCGGGGGGATTTTTAAAATTCGATCTAGAACGCGAAATATTTATGTTTGAATAACAGTGTTTCGACGCGCGTAAAATAGCAGACTCTCACTTGCACTATCTTTACACACACATAAAAATTGGTAGATTTGGCAGTTTAAACTTATTTTCCCCACACCACAGCTGACATGTTTTTAAATATTACCTATCTGATCTCATCGATCTCATTTCGCATCGGAAATGCGTCACAACGATCCAGGACTGACAGGTACAATATCGCATGACTCATTACTGTACATTAAAAGTACCCGGTTGGCGAAATGGCGATTGTCTGACCACAGTTAATAGCTGACAGACCTTCGCGAAGGGCTTAATATTTTTGCTAATAAACTGTTCACGAGGGTTTCGTTCTGTTCGTCTTCTGGTTCGTCGTCAATCGTCATCGGCTGCCTCACTTCTTGGTCGCTTTCGTCCTCTTCAAAGCAAGTCGCCGGAGCAAACAGCGTTAGTATTTGCTGTCTTTCCAAGAGCTTCAACGTTGCTTTACAAACTGGGCTATCGCTGATGTTGGGCAGGATGCATTTGATGTGGAACGAAGGTCCACAACCACGGAAAACGTTCCAAGTGGATTAACCTTTTTGCAGGCAGGCAAATCGCAAATCGATGGAAATTTTAAAGGAAGATTTATATTTTATATTTACAGATCTTGATACATTTATAGTCAGTACGTCCTTGGAAATTGTTCCAAAATATGAGTGTGTACCAAAGTTAAAATATTACTCATAATCTCTAGAACATGTTTGAATGTTTTGAATCACTGCAGTTTAGAATTAGCAGTCCTTTAACTCTTTTAAAGACAACAGAACTGGCAGCCATGGCACCCCATAACTATTTAGTGTACAATACTAGTCAATGTAATTAATTACTACCTCCCCCAACCCAGAAGTAGGCAGTTTTTACTTCTCAGCACTGTCACTATCTGTAAATATCTGTGTGTAAATATCTGGTTTGTCTCGGTGACCCTGCTTTGCCCCACACTTTGGGATTTGAGCAGGCAGGGATTTATATTGTCTGGTATTGGTACATAGTTTACCATAATCACAGGATATTATTGAAAGATTTCCCTACCAATTCACTGCCTTAAAAGCATTATATTATTTGCTCTGTGTGTGTGTGTTACTTTAAGTGTACTCTGGTTCCAGAGGCTCTTTGCGAGGCGAAAGAAACAAGATGCGAGAACGAAGAGCCTCTGGTCACATCAGGGCCGTATCACCAGGGGGCAGTAAGGCTTATATGTTGAAAAAAGTTCCAAATATCCAAAGAATAATTAATGACATTCTAAAAATTGTAAATATAGTTTCTTTTAGGAGGGCAGTTTCCCCTCCTGCCGCCCCCTCCCCTGTGCTGTGTACAGCCCAGGGTCAC
>CACRXK020009627.1:7500-15000 GCA_902702795.2 Paramuricea clavata
CGCAATGTGAACTACAAACTTATCTCGCAAGAGTAGCCAATAAAAATTGTTCACATATCTGTAGATTCGCAGGCTCCAGGAGGGCGTGAATATCATCATTTTGAAAATCGAAAAATACTTACAGTGTTTCCATCCATGTTTGACGAACCTTAAAACAAGAACAAAGAGATCCTAAGGTCTCTTGATACTGTCACGCAGAGACATGCTTGTCGCCATTGCAACTATGAAAAAAATTACTAATTCACGTTGAATAAAAAAATTCAGAGAGTTTCAAATTTCGATTTTTACTTGGTTGGCACATCGCTGTTTAACACAAAAATCAACATGTTTCTTTGGCGCATGCGCGACTTCAAAACAACGCACCCCCGGTAATATGTGCACTAAGTACTTTGCTTTGCGATGACACGATCTCAGAGAGTGTCACAGAGCACATACTTTTCCCTTCGAATAAAAATGCACAAATTTAAATTGTCCACAAAATTGCAAAAATTCGTGATTTTCCAAATTGTTCATTTTTCGGCGCCATGTTTGAGGCGTAATAAAAAAATGAACTAATGGCCATATTTTCTTCACTTTCGCAATGTTAACTACAAACTTATCTCGCAAGAGTAGCCAATAAAAATTGTTCACATATCTGTAGATTCGCAGGCTCCAGGAGGGCGTGAATATCATCATTTTGAAAATCGAAAAATACTTACAGTGTTTGCATCCATGTTTGACGAACCTTAAAACAAGAACAAAGAGATCCTAAGGTGTCTTGATACCGTCACGCAGAGAAATGCTTCTCGCCATTACAACTATGAAAAAAAATTACCAATTCACGTTGAATAAAAAAATTCAGAAAGTTTGAAATTTTGATTTTTACTCGGTTGGCACATCGCTGTTTAACACCAAAACCAACATGTTTCTTTGGCGCATGCGCCACATCAATAAAACGCACCCCCGGTAATATGTGCACTAAGTACTTTGCTTTGCGATGACACGATCTCAGAGAGTGTCACAGAGCACATACTTTTCTCTTCCAATAAAAATGCACAAATTGAAATTGTCCACAAAATTCCAAAATTCGTGATTTTACAAATTGCTCATATTTTCGGCGCCATGTTTGAGGCATAATAAAAAAATGAACTAATGGCCATATTTTCTTTACTTTCGCAATGTGAACTACAAACTTATCTTGCAAGAGTAGCCAATAAAAATTGTTCACATATCTGTAGATTCGCAGACTCCAGTGGGGCGTGAATATCATCATTTTGAAAATCGAAAAATACTTACAGTGTTTGCATCCATGTTTGACGAACTTTAAAACAAGAACAAAGAGATCCTAAGGTATCTTGATACTGTCACGCAGAGACATGCTTGTCGCCATTACAACTGTGAAAACAATTTAGCAATTCACGTTGAATAAAAAATTCAGAGAGTTTGAAATTTTGATTTTTACTCGGTTGGCACATCGCTGTTTAACACCAAAACCAACATGTTTCTTTGGCGCATGCGCAACAGCAAAAAAACGCCCTCCCGGTAATATGTGCCCTAAGTACTTTGCTTTGCGATGACACGATCTCAGAGAGTGTCACAAAGGACATACTTTTCCCTTCCAATAAAAATGCACAAAATTAAATGTCCACAAAATTGAAAAATTCGTGATTTTACAAATTGCTCATTTTTTCGGCGCCATGTTTGAGGCATAATAAGAAAATGAACTAACAGCCATATTTTCTTTACTTTCGCAATGTGAACTACAAACTTATCTTGCAAGAGTAGCCAATAAAAATTGTTCACATATCTGTAGATTCGCAGACTCCAGTGGGGCGTGAATATCATCATTTTGAAAATCGAAAAATACTTACAGTGTTTGCATCCATGTTTGACGAACTTTAAAACAAGAACAAAGAGATCCTAAGGTATCTTGATACTGTCACGCAGAGACATGCTTGTCGCCATTACAACTGTGAAAACAATTTAGCAATTCACGTTGAATAAAAAATTCAGAGAGTTTGAAATTTTGATTTTTACTCGGTTGGCACATCGCTGTTTAACACCAAAACCAACATGTTTCTTTGGCGCATGCGCAACAGCAAAAAAACGCCCTCCCGGTAATATGTGCCCTAAGTACTTTGCTTTGCGATGACACGATCTCAGAGAGTGTCACAAAGGACATACTTTTCCCTTCCAATAAAAATGCACAAAATTAAATGTCCACAAAATTGAAAAATTCGTGATTTTACAAATTGCTCATTTTTTCGGCGCCATGTTTGAGGCATAATAAGAAAATGAACTAACAGCCATATTTTCTTTACTTTCGCAATGTGAACTACAAACTTATCTGGCAAGAGTAGCCAGTAAAAATTGTTCGCATATCTGTAAATTCCCAGGCTCCAGGAGGGCGTGAATATCATAATTTTCAAAATCGAAAAATACTTACAGTGTTTGCATCCAAGTTTGACGAACCTTAAAACAAGAACAAAGAGATCCTAAGGTATCTTAATACTGTCACGCAGAGACATGCTTCTCGCCATTACAACTGTGAAAAAAATTACCAATTCACGTTGAATAAAAAAATTCAGAGAGTTTGAAATTTCGATTTTTACCCGGTTGGCACATCGCTGTTTAACACAAAAATCAACATGTTTCTTTGGCGCATGCGCGACTTGAAAAAAACGCACCCCCAGTAATATGTGCACTAAGTACTTTGCTTTGCGATGACACGATCTCAGAGAGTCTCACAGAGCACATACTTTTCCATTCCAATAAAAATGCACAAAATTAAATTGTCCACAAAATTGCAAAAATTCGTGATTTTACGAATTGCTCATTTTTTCGGCGCCATGTTTGAGGCGTAATAAAAAAATGAACTAATCGCCATATTTTCTTTACTTTCGCAATGTGAACTACAAACTTATCTCGCAAGAGTAGCCAATAAAAATTGTTCACAGATCTGCAGATTCGCAGGCTCCAGGAGGGCGTGAATATCATCATTTTGAAAATCGAAAAATACTTACAGTGTTTGCATCCAAGTTTGACGAACCTTAAAACAAGAAAAAAGAGATCCTAAGGTTTCTTGAAACTGTCACGAAGAGACATGCTTCTCACGATTACACCTATGAAAAAAATTTACCAATTCACGTTGAATGAAAAAATTCAGGGAGTTTGAAATTTCGATTTTTACCCGGTTGGCACATCGCTGTTTAACACAAAAATCAACATGTTTCTTTGGCGCATGCGCGACTTGAAAAAAACGCACCCCCAGTAATATGTGCACTAAGTACTTTGCTTTGCGATGACACGATCTCAGAGAGTCTCACAAAGCACATACTTTTCCATTCCAATTAAAATGCACAAATTAAATTGTCCACAAAATTGCAAAAATTCGTGATTTTACGAATTGCTCATTTTTTCGGCGCCATGTTTGAGGCGTAATAAAAAAATGAACTAATCGCCATATTTTCTTTACTTTCGCAATGTGAACTACAAACTTATCTCGCAAGAGTAGCCAATAAAAATTGTTCACAGATCTGCAGATTCGCAGGCTCCAGGAGGGCGTGAATATCATCATTTTGAAAATCGAAAAATACTTACAGTGTTTGCATCCAAGTTTGACGAACCTTAAAACAAGAAAAAAGAGATCCTAAGGTTTCTTGAAACTGTCACGAAGAGACATGCTTCTCACGATTACACCTATGAAAAAAATTTACCAATTCACGTTGAATGAAAAAATTCAGGGAGTTTGAAATTTCGAATTTTACTCGGTTGGCACATCGCTGTTTAACACCAAAACCAACATGTTTGTATGGCGCATGCGCGACGTCAGAAAAACGCACTCCCGGTAATATGTGCACTAAGTACTTTGCTTTGCGGTGACATGATCTCAGAGAGTGTCACAGAGCACATACTTTTCCCTTGCAATAAAAATGCACAAATTTAAATTGTCCACAAAATTGCAAAAATTCGTGATTTTACAAAATGCTCATTTTTTGGCGCCATGTTTGAGGCATAATAAAAAATGAAGTAGTGGCCATATTTTCTTTATTTTCCCCATGTGAACTACAAAGTTATCTGGCAAGAGCGTTCAAGAAACATTTTCCAAATATCTGTAGATTCAAAGACTCCAGTGGGGCGTGAATATCATCATTTTGAAAATCGAAAAATACTTACAGTGTTTGCACCCATGTTTGACGAACCTTAAAACAAGAACAAAGAGATCCTAAGGTATGTTGATACTGTCACGCAGAGACATGCTTCTCTCCATTACAACTATGAAAAAAATTACCAATTCACGTTGAATAAAAAATTCAGAGAGTTTGAAATTTCGATTTTTACTCGGTTGGCACATCGCTGTTTAACACCAAAACCAACATGTTTCTATGGCGCATGCGCGCCGTCATAAAAACGCACCCCCGGTAATATGTGCACTAAGTACTTTGCTTTGCGATGACACGATCTCAGAGAGTGTCACAGGGCACATACTTTTCCCTTGCAATAAAAATGCACAAATTTAAATTGTCCACAAAATTGCAAAAATTCGTGATTTTACAAAATGCTCATTTTTTGGCGCCATGTTTGAGGCATAATAAAAAATGAACTAGAGGCATATTTTCTTTATTTTTCCCATGTGAACTACAAAATTATCTGGGAAGAGCGTCCAAGAAAAATTTTCCAAATAACTGTAGATTCGAAGACTCCAGAGGGGCGTGAATATGATCATTTTGAAAATCGAAAAATACTTACAGTGTTTGCACCCATGTTTGACGAACCTTAAAACAAGAACAAAGAGATCCTAAGGTATGTTGATACTGTCACGCAGAGACATGCTTCTCTCCATTACAACTATGAAAAAAATTACCAATTCACGTTGAATGAAAAAATTCAGAGAGTTTGAAATTTCGATTTTTACTCGGTTTGCACATCGCTGTTTAACACCAAAACCAACATGTTTCTATGGCGCATGCGCGGCGTCATAAAAACGCATCCCCGGTAATATGTGCACTAAGTACTTTGCTTTGCGATGACACGATCTCAGAGAGTGTCACAGAGCACATACTTTTCCCTTGCAATAAAAATGCACAAATTTAAATTGTCCACAAAATTGCAAAAATTCGTGATTTTACAAAATGCTCATTTTTTGGCGCCATGTATGAGGCATAATAAAAAATGAACTAAAGGCATATGTTCTTTATTTTTCGCATGTGAACTACAAAATTATCTGGCAGGAGCGTCCAAGAAAAATTTTCCAAATAACTGTAGATTCGAATACTCCAGAGGGGCGTGAATATGATCATTTTGAAAATCGAAAAATACTTACAGTGTTTGCACCCATGTTTGACGAACCTTAAAACAAGAACAAAGAGATCCTAAGGTATGCTGATACTGTCACGCAGAGACATGCTTCTCTCCGTTACAACTATGAAAAAAATTACCAATTTACGTTGAATGAAAAAATTCAGGGAGTTTGAAATTTCGATTTTTACTCGGTTGTCACATCGCTGTTTAACACCAAAACCAACATGTTTCTATGGCGCATGCGCGGCGTCATAAAAACTCACCCCCGGTAATATGTGCACTAAGTACTTTGCTTTGCGATAACACGATCTTAGAGAGTGTCACAGAGAACATACTTTTCCCTTGCAATAAAAATGCACAAATTTAAATTGTCCACAAAATTGCAAAAATTCGTGATTTTACAAAATGCTCATTTCTTGGCGCCATGTTTGAGGCATAATAAAAAATGAACTAGAGGCATATTTTCTTTATTTTTCCCATGTGAACTACAAAATTATCTGGCAACAGCGTCCAAGAAAAATTTTCCAAATAACTGTAGATTCGAAGACTCCAGAGGGGCGCGAATATCATCATTTTGAAAATCGAAAAATACTTGCAGTGTTTGCACCCACGTTTGACCAACCTTAAAACAAGAACAAAGATATCCGAAGGTATGTTGATACTGTCACGCAGAGACATGCTTCTCTCCATTACAACTATAAAAAAATTAACCAATTCTCGTTGAATGAAAAAATTCAGAGAGTTTGAAATTTCGATATTTACTCGGTTGGCACATCGCTGTTTAACACCAAATCCAACACGTTTCTTTGGCGCATGCGCGACATGAAAAAAACGCGCCCCCGGCAATATGTGCACTAGGTACTTTGGTTTGCGATGACACGATTTCAGAGACTGTTACAGAGCACATACGTTTCCCTTGCAATAAAAATTCACTATTTAAATGTCCACAAAATTGCAAAAATTCATGATTTTACAAAATGCTCATTTTTTCGGCGCCATGTTTGAGGCATAATAAAAAAATGAACTAATGGCCATATTTTTGTCACTTTTGCAGCGTGAACTACAAACTTATCTGGAAAGAGTAGTCAATAAAATTTGTTCACATATCTGTAGATTCGCAGGCTCCAGGAGGGCGTGAATATCATCATTTTGAGAATCGAAAAATACTTACAGTGTTTGCATCCATGTTTCACGAATCTTAAAACAAGAACGAAGAGGACGTAAGATATCTTGATACCGTCACGCAGAGACATGCTTCTCGCATTTAAAACTATGAAAAAATTACCAATTCACGTTGAATGAAAAAATTCAAAGAGTTTGAAATTTCGATTTTTACTCGGTTGGCACATCGCTGTTTAACACCAGAACCAACATGTTTCTATGGCGCATGCGCGGCGTCATAAAAACGCACCCCCGGTAATATGCGCACTAAGTACTTTGCTTTGCGATGCCACGATCTCAGAGAGTGTGACACAGCACATACTTTTCCCTTCCAATAAAAATGCACAAATTTAAATTGTCCACAAAATTGCAAAAATTCGTGATTTTGCAAAATGCTCATTTTTTGGTGCCATGTTTGAGGCATAATAAAAAATGAACTATTGGCCATATTTTCTTTATTTTTCCCATGTGAAATACAACGTTATCTGGAAAGAGCGTCCAAGAAAAATTTTCCAAATATCTGTAGAGTCGAAGACTCCAGAGGGGCGCGAATATCATCATTTTGAAAATCGAAAAATACTTACAGTGTTTGCACCCATGTTTGGCGAACCTTAAAACAAGAACAAAGACATCCTAAGGTATGTTGATACTGTCACGGAAAGACATGCTTCTGGCCATTACAACTATGAAAAACAATTACCAATTGACGTTGAAAAAAAAAATTCAGAGAGTTTAAAATTTCGATTTTTACTCGGTTGATACATCGCTTTTTAACCCCAAAACCAACATGTTCCTATGGCGCATGCGCGACGTCATAAAAACGCACTCCCGGTAATATGTCCACTAAGTACTCTGCTTTGCGATGACACGATCTCAGAGAGTGTCAAAGAGCACATACTTTTCCCTTCCAATAAAAATGCACAAATTTAAATTGTCCACAAAATTGCAAAAATTCGTGATTTTAAAAAAATGCTCATTTTTTGGCGCCATGTTTGAGGCATAATAAAAAATGAACTAATTGCCATATTTTCTTTATTTTTCCCATGTGAACTACAAAGT
>CACRXK020009628.1:0-18843 GCA_902702795.2 Paramuricea clavata
TTACAAAGTAAAGGCTGACGCCTGTCAGTGACAGGTAGTTTGCTGTTTGACCTTAAAACTACCTGTCAGTGACAGGTAGTTTGATCAAAACACTATAGTGCGATATTAAAACATTACACTGTAATAAATTATCATCAGAAAATGTTTTTTATATTATCATTTATCAAATCTTTTAATTTTTTGGCTAAAATGATTGATGATTTATACAGTAAACCTGCAATTTGCAAAAAAGTTGCTCTGAAACGCAAATGTTGCTTGAGGTTACTATAACCGAAAAAAGTTGCTCCAAACGCCAAAAGTTGCTAAAAAGTTGCCGAGCACAATCGGGGAGGGCCTAGCGCCGGGCCATCGAAAGCTATATTCAAAATGTCACAAAATCGAAAGATTTGCCTAAATTTAAATGTTTTTAACAGATATACTAGAAATCATCAAGAATTAATATCGCCAAAAATACTTTGGGGTTAGAGGGCACTTTTTAATTAAGTCGCCGATGGCGCCCCAGCGACTATAATGACATAATCCAACCGGAAATAAGTCAAAACAATCAGCCGACTGACTGGGTTAGGTGAAAAACGCGGACATGCGGGCACGCGGACATGCGGGCACGCGGACATGCGGACACGCAAGTCAAGTGGAAAACGCGGACATGCGGACACGCGGACACGCAAGTCAAGTGGAAAACGCGGACATGTGGGCACGCGGGCATGCGGACACGCAAGTCAAGTGGAAAACGCGGACACGCGGACATGCGGACACGCAAGTCAAGTGTAAAACGCGGACACGCAAGTCAATTGGAAAACGCGGACATGCGGACACGGAATTTACTAAACTTCAAAAAATCTATTACGACAATAATTAATAATTTTTCGCGTGATATTGAAAGTTATCAATGCCGAGGTTGTGTTTTCTCTCTCTTTTCTCTGTCTTAATCTGTAAGCTCGTTTAGTGTATTTCGTTTATTTCGCTTCTTTTTTTAGTTACAAAAACAAATCTTGCCATGGGCCATGGCTTTTATGTTCTGCATGTAAAGAAGCTCGTTTTCTGCTGGCAAAATTGATGTCATATTTACATTCAGAAAGCTATATCTGCAGGTGTGATGCCATAATTACACAATCAAAACGGAGATTGTATAGGAAATAATGACTGAAGATTGATAATGGATCGTTGCGCGAACTTAGTACTGTTTTCATGTATTTTACTTACAGTATTGAAGATTCTAAAAAATCCACTCAGAATCTTTACAAAATACAAAACAACGGCAATTCAGAAAAGAAACGTTTTCATATATTCAAGTTTCAACTACATATGTTTTAATCGAATTATACTAGGTTATATTTTACAAGTGAGGAATGACAGAGTAATTTGATATACATACACATACGTATATATTATGAGGTCTTTTGATGCTTTACTTCCTTGCTTCAAGGTTAAGCTCTAAGTGCAAAATTGTAGCTGATCATGACTAACTTGTGATTGCCGATCAACACTAGGGGTACAGCTGGTCGCACACGCAGGTATAGTTTTGCAACTATTTATTCGTCGGGATCATTATTATGATACAGGTTGTATAAAAAAACGCAAGCTCGGAATTTCCTAAGAAATCACTTTGCAATTCTTAAGCATAAAAGATTTTAAATCCCTGGGAATTGAAATCCAATTGCTTGTTAATAAATGCATAAATTTTGCTTTATGCGTTCGCGTGTGCAATAATTTTGACAGTTGTGCTATTTTAAATTCCCAGGCGCCTAAAATCTTTTATCTTAAAACCATGTCGATTTCTTGGGAAATTCCGAGGTTGCGTTTTTTTATACACCCTGTATAGAATGCCCGTCCATTCTGACACTTCGCACCTCCTTTAATCCTTTTTAATCCTTCCTCACAATAGGTGATTATATATCACAACGATTTTTTTTGTCACTTGAAGCGAGGGATATTGGAGGGCGACAAAACTTAAAAACTTATTATAAATTGAGTTATAGTTATAGCACCGAAAGTAAACTCATTTGTTTAAATAATTAAGTGCATTCAACTTAGCCGAGCAAGTGTGCTTCAATACTAAAATTCTGGCAAATTTTACAGGGAAATTTTTGTCTGAATGAAGATTTAATTCATTTGAAAGGGTTCTATTTTAAGGGCAGAAAGCCTTCCTACTAGGAAAGTTCCTACCGCTTGTTCCGGACAACCTGAAACTTAATGGATTACAGGCTAGGCTTGGGTAAATTATGCGGCATAATTTGGAGCATAATAGGGCTTCAGAACCATAATAGACACTTAAGGCGGTTTTCCACTAGGCGAAATTTTTCGACCGAATCGAAATTTCTCTTTGTTTCAGAGCTCTCGAGCAGAACTAATTGTAAAAAGACAAAGAGAAATTTCGTTTCGGTCGAAAAATTCCGCCTCGTGGAATCCGGCCTTTACGAGGATAGTCGGCATAATTGGCCGTTTTCGAGCAAACATTTCAAAAATAATGCTTTGGCTTTGGGGCTAGAGTCTAAAGAAATAAAAAAAATAAATGAGACTATAGCACAGGCCAGGATCCTGGGCACTAGTAAAACAATGAATTTTGTCACGAGAGTTGACAAAACAATGAATTAGTTGTAAATGCATGCTTTGACTGTATTGAGAGGTCCCACTCAAAATGTCAGATCTGGCATGTTTGAACATTTTTCTACCTATTAAAATAGAATTTTTCTCGAGCAAAATTCGAACATAATAGGCTGTTTCACGATAATTCTATATCATAATAATTATCCCGACGAATAAATAGTTGCAAAACTATACCTGCGCGTGCGATCAACTGTACCCCTAGTGATGATCGGCGATCACAAGTTAGTCATGATCAGCTACAATTTTGCACTGAGAACTTAACCTTGAAGCAAGGAAGTAAAGCATCAAAATACCTCATAATATATACGTATGTGTATGTATATCAAATTACTCTGTAATTCCTCACTTGTAAAATATAACCTAGTATCATTCAATTATTATTATTATTATTATTCATCTTATTTAAAAACGGTAGCCCTTCAGATTAAACTGCTTTTCAAGGGGCCGTTAGAATAATTACAAATATGAAAAATCTATTGTACATACTAACTGTGTAAAAAAGAAAGCCCATGCAATGAACACTATACATAAATTAGAATGACTCACATATATATAACTAGAAATAGTACGTTATGTTAACCCTCCCAGACCCAAAAAATTACTCCTTCGAATCAAAATCCGCCCCACAAGTGGTTGTCATACACTATTCCTCTCCAAATTGGTGAAATAGTTGTTGATTAAAGTTTTGAAGTTACTTATGGAGAGCACTTTGTAGTTGTTGGTAACATCATTTGGAAGATTGTTCCATGATGCCGCACCTCGATATGAAAACGAATTCTTCAAGAAGTCTGTTTTAGGTTTTTCCAAATAAAGTTTACGAGTTATTACTTCTTAATGGGTACATATAATTTAGGCAAATTTTAAAGAAGTTGGTCATACATTCTGGCAGTTGTCCTTGTAAGGCCTTAAATGTCATTATCATTTCTCTTTTCTTAAGAGTGGTTTCAATTGGTTCCCAGTGTAAGATATTAAATATATCTTTCGATCTTACTTCGTAAGTTGACCCAGTGATAATTCTAGCCGCTCGTTTTTGCATTTTTTAAAGCTTGTCTGTATATGTACGACTGCCGTCATTCCACACGTTGGAGCAATAGGTAAAGTGAGGTAAGACTAGTGAGTTGTACATGTTAATTAAGACGTTTTGGTTAACAAATCGTTTGGCTCGTCTTAATAAGGCAATGCTCTTGGATAGTTTTTTGCATTGAAGATCATTGTGTTTATGCCATCTCAGTTCATCGTCTAACGTAATTCCCAGTACTTTTTTATTGGTTACCTGATTAAAACATGTGCAGTTGAAACTTGAATATATGAAAACGTTTCTTTTCTGAATTGCCGTTGTTTTGTATTTTGTAAAGATTCTGAATGGATTTTTCAGAATCTTCAATACTGTAAGAAAAATACATGAAAACAGTACTAAGTTCGCGCAACAATCCATTATCAATCTTCAGTCATTATTTTCTATACAATCTCCGTTTTGATTGTGTAATTATGACATCACACCTGCAGATATAGCTTTCTGAATGTAAATATGACATCTATTCTGCCAGCAGAAAACGAGCTTCTTTACATGCAGAACATAAAAGCCATGGCCCATGGCGAGATTTGTTTTTGTAACTAAAAAAAGAAGCGAAATAAACGAAATACACTAAACGAGCTTACAAACTAAGACAGAGGAAAGAGAGAGAAATACACGGCATTGATAACTTTCAATATCACGCGAAAAATTATTAATTATTGTCGTAATAGATTTTTTGAAGTTTAGTAAATTTCGTGTCCGCATGTCCGCGTTTTCCACTTGACTTGCGTGTCCGCATGTCCGCCCGCGTTTTCCACTTGACTTGCGTGTCCGCATGTCCGCGTTTTCCACTTGACTTGCGTGTCAGCATGTCCGCATGTCCGCGTTTTCCACCTAACCGACTGAATGCAATCGTGATGCAATACAGAACAGTCGGATTTTCAAAACAGCCTTTGAAACGGAAATGTTCCATGGAACATCCCGAACACTGGCTAGCACTATTTCCATATTAGGTGTTATGCAAATCCCATTCGTAATTACTAAGAATGTCCTTGACCTTGCAGCATGAACTCTAATTATGCAAAAATGAAAAATACCCAGTTTTTTCACGGCTTCAAATTGCTGCAAACACATCGATCCTAGCTACTTGAATTTGACTAATCAATTTATACAATCTCCGTTTTGATTGTGTAATTATGACATCACACCTGCAGATATAGCTTTCTGAATGTAAATATGACACAGTGTGAGATCAAACATGTAATAAGTCAAATTTCAGTCCGAATATTAACCTACATATGTTATATGATATTTTAGGTACAGTTTAGTACAAATAAATGGCTTGATTGTTGACAGAGCTAACACTACAGGATACCGCTATAGATACCGCTCCAGGTGTAGCTAATTCACAATGCTATTTTGGCTTAGATGCGCCAAAAGGTGCTTCTGGTTTAGATGCGCAATGCGTTCTTTAGGTATATGGTATTAATATCTCCTTACTAGTTTGTTTTCCCTTACGGATAGCAATAGGCCTACATTGGAAAAAGGTCGCGCAAGGAGCGGAAAATAGATTATATAATAGTATACAAGATAATTTATTTTGAAAGGCTACTATATTTGCGTTACGTATTTTGCTCCATAATATTCAAGGGAAAATTGTAATACAGACTCTCAATAGCTTCCACTGGTTAAGAAAAATGAAGCATCTACACTAGATGCTTCATTTCGTCCACTAAAAGGGTTCCTAAGTATTCCTGCTGAGGCAAAGGCTATATTTTGCGTTGCGCCGTAATTTATAGTGGGATATGTACTGCACGCAGAGAAAAATACAGCTTTCACTACTTATAGCTTTCACTGCTTAAGAAAAATGAAGCATCTACACTAGATGCTTCATTTCGTCCTTAGAAGGACTCTTAAAAGGAGCAAAGGCTCAGTATTTTGTGTTGCGCGCGCCGTGATTTATAGTGCAACATACTAATATTTAGTGTATACAAGGAATAACACAGACCCTTATTTAGCTTCGACTGGTTAAGAAAAGATGGAGCATCTTCATAACCTGCCAGCAAAAGATGGCACATCTTTCTGGCACAGGAGTTCCCACTAAAAGGACTCTTAATTATTCCGGCAAAGGCAAAGCCAACTAGGCTATATTTTGCGTTGCGCCATGTTTTATAGTATACTATGTACTGTACTGTATACAAGGAATAACACAGACTCTTATTTAGCTTCCACTGGTTAAGAAAAGATGGAGCATCTTCATAACCTGCCAGCAAAAGATGGCACATCTTTCTGGCACAGGAGTTTCCACTAAAAGGACTCTTAACTATTCCGGCAGAGGCAAAGCCAAAGGCTATATATTTTGCGTTGCGCCTGTTTTATAGTATATAATATGTACCGTATACAAGGAATAACACAGACTCCTATTTAGCTTCCACTGGTTAAGAAAAGATGGAGCATCTTCATAACCTGCCAGCAAAAGATGGCACATCTTTCTGGCACAGGAGTTTCCACTAAAAGGATTCCTAAGTATTCCTGCTGAGGCAAAGGCTATATTTTGCGTTGCGCCGGGATTTATAGTGGGATATGTACTGCACGCAGAGAAAAATACAGCTTTCACTACTTATAGCTTTCACTGCTTAAGAAAAGATGGAGCATCTTCATAACCTGTTTTTTAAGTTTAGATATAATGAGAACCATATTGGTGTCCTAGTAATATTTTAATGCCTCAATAATCCCTAAATGTTAGATCAAAAAGTGCTGCGGTGTGATACATGATAGTGTGATGGCCCCGTGTTGTTGGCACAATGTATGCCTGTGAAAATTATGTTGTATTTGATGAAACTGAGGATAAAAGATAAAAAAACGACTTGTATTTGTATGTGTAGATTTTGAAACACAAAACTGGAGATGTAAGCATGAGTAAAATTGTGAAGGTAAAATATATCCTGTGGTGTAAAATATATATTTGATCAGACCCAAAGCTAGAGTATGATCGCGCTGTACTAAAAAGCTTGTATGGAGGCATGTAAAATATATAGAGCGAGAGAAAGAGATAGTCATGTGTGTAAAATTCAATATCCTTGTACGCGGCGTTTCGTCCTTCATGGTCTCATGGACTCGTCAGCATGGAGTTGGGGTTGGCACATGTGTAAGAAGGATAGAATACGGAAACCGATTTGGATTACAGAGTCAATAAACATAAAAATAGCAATATTTGTGTATGACTATTGTAAAATAAATGTAAATTAGTAAAAAGTGTCTTACCAAATTCGCTGATATTTTTGTCAACCAACACGTTGGGCCATGGCCATGGCTTATAGCCTTTATATAGAGCGTCTTTCGCTACGTACGACAGATAAAGGCATACCAGTAGGCATACCAGAGTTTTAGAGTATGAAGCTTGTCTGAGTAAACGCGTTTGTACGCCATGATCCCTTGACATGCTGTTCGCTTCAGATGATTTGGCGCAATTGAATTTGGCGCCCAAAATTTTGTAAACTTATATTCTGAAGTTCTAATATGCAGCAATTGGTGATGACAACTTGACAAGTCGCTTCATAAACAAGATTAGTTAATATTTTTCAATGATTAAACTACATCTCATTACTTGGCATTAAATTACATGCAAGGGAAAATAATCCAGGCTATTAATTGGAAACAAATGTCAACACCTTTCACACTTTTCCTATTAATGCTGCGTTAAGCAACACCTAAAAGTTAATCCTGTTTAAACCCGTGCGGCTCGTCATACTTGTAACGTAATAAATTATAGGATTTATAGCTGACGTAGAAAGTGCCAGTGCCACAGTCAAATAATAGAACAGTTTATATATTTTGTAAAGTCTTGTTTATGGGACAAAAACGTACGCTCGGTAGACATCAAATCCATTGGATATCGATTTTCCATTGGATATCAATTGCGGTTTACCGAAAAAATCATGTCATAACTTATATTCTTTGTCAACAAATGTGTATAATGAGTTTGCTGAAAATGTTATATATTCTTGTTATTATTAAATGAAATTACTAGTCTAGACTAAGGCCCGGTTTAGACGGCGAACTTCTCATGCGCCG
This sequence comes from Paramuricea clavata, assembly GCA_902702795.2. Lineage (NCBI taxonomy): Eukaryota > Metazoa > Cnidaria > Anthozoa > Malacalcyonacea > Plexauridae > Paramuricea > Paramuricea clavata. Next base: position 7,697 of record CACRXK020009628.1, read on the forward strand.
AATCTAATGCAAGAATTAAGTGCGACGCTGGAGCGGCGTCTAAATCAATTAAGTTCGACAGGTTTTGATTAAGTTCGACATGACTCGAAGATGCGACAAGACAAGTCGTATATGCGACACAGGTTCGACATTGATTTAGACGCCGTGCTTTTCATGCGCCGAACCTAATGCATAATTATTTTTTAACATCATAACATGATTATCATATATTTGCATTGTAAATATGTCCAATATAGTGTCCTCGCAATTTGGTACGGTACAAACCGTACAATTAAGTTCGACGTCTAAATCAGCTTCCGATATTTTGCCGTATCTACGACAATTAGATTCGGCGCATGAAAAGTTCGCCGTCTAAACCGGGCCTTAGAGAATCCAGCAATATACAGTGGATGCCAAAAGTATGAGTCCGGTTCCAAATTTTGCCAAAAAATCGAGAAAAGTGAATCTTCTAGAAAAATAAACTCTTCCGGTTATATTAACTTCCTGTACGTAATACTAGATCCAGTCTCCTACTGTTATATAAACACGCGTACTCACCATAGCCGCCATATTGTAACATATTTTCAATAAAGCTAGTTTCAAATAAAACGTGCAAGTTTACATGGTGTCAGGTACGGGATTGATGACTAGAAGGTCTAGAAACCCAACACAATAAGTACTTGGTTACTTGTTAACAAAATGAGTGATCTAGCTGGCTTTGAACCGCCAAGAATCGATTGGACACCCGGACCAGATCTGCCACAACGGCTCAAGCGATTTCGGCAGAAGTGTGAATTACTGTTTGATGGCCCTTTGAAAGATCGAACTGTTAAGCAGAAATGTCGATATGTTCTCCTATGGGTAGGAGATTATGGTCTTGACCTCTACAATACATGGAATTTGAGTGAAGCCGATCAAGACAAATTAGACGAGTATTGGACAAGATTTGAACAGCACGTAAAACCTCAGTCCAACCATCTTCTCAACCGTTTCTATCTCAGAAACTTGAAGCAGAACAACCGACCGCTCGACGAGTTTTTAACCGAAGCAAACCTCCTTATTCAGAACAGTGGTTATCCGGATGAAATACATGACGAATTGATGCGAGATGCTTTGGTATTTGGAGTTGATTCAGATACAGTCCGTAAGAAATGTATTGCTGAAGGGAATGAACTAACTCTTATAAAAGCAAGAGAAATCGCCCGCACCGAGGAAGCTACCAGACAACAGCTAAAGGTGATGACTAGAGATGTTTCAAACCCTACACAGGTAGACTCATTGCAGAAAAACAGGAGAGGAAACATGAATCGAGGTAAGACCAAACCATTGTATGATAGACAAAAGGGGCAAAAGGGATATAGAATGAAATGGGATAAGCCCGTATGCACTAGATGTGGGAATACAGCACACAATAAAGATCAGAAATGTCCTGCTATTAAGGCACAATGTTTTGGATGCAAGAAAACTGGTCATTACCAAAGTATGTGTTTCAAGGCAATCAAAACAAACTGTAACTCACTTGAGCGTGATGATAGCAATTCAAATGAACCAGATATTGATGAAAAAATATTTCTTGGTACTTTACTAGCAGAACAGTGTCCGAACATTGGTGCTAACCCAAACCAAATTAATAGCCTTAATACAGAGCAGAAAAATAAAGTACTGATTGAAACCCATCTGACTGCAGAGCCTTACCACAAGTATACCACCCCAGTAGTATGTAAAATTGACACTGGTGCAGAACTGAATGTTCTATCTAAACATGACTATGAAACAATTGTTCCCAATCCCAAACGAAGGCGGCTTGAGCCACCTAATATAAAAATCACCGCTTATGGAGGTCATGAGATTAGGAACATTGGCACCTGTCAGTTATATATACATCATATGGATGAAGTTAAACCAATAGTATTTAATGTTACGGATGTCGAAGGACCTGCCATACTAGGTTGTCAAACATCGCGTGACCTGGGATTGGTACAGTTTCCTTGTAAAATAATGCATGTGCACGCGAGCACACCAACTCTATCGAATTCACAAAATGTTGTTAAGAGGGCTACGCCTCTTACTAAAGAGACTCTGTTGAAAGAGTACCCGGATAGATTTGAGGGACTAGGTACATTCAAGGATATGAGCCATACCATATCACCTTAGAACCAGATGCAGAACCAGTTATCCACCCACCGCGACAAGTTCCAGTGCACCTTAGGGACCACTTCAAGCAGGAAAGTGACAATATGTTAAAACTTGGTGTTATAACACCAGTTGAGAAACCGACAGATTGGGTTAATCGTGTTGTGCTGAGCGAGACAACCAACAGCAAAGGAGAGATAGTAAAGGTAAGACTTTTCCTGGATCCCCGTGACTTGAATAAGTGGGTTAAAAGAGAGCACTATCGCACGAGGACAATTGATGAGGTGGTCACTGAGCTAAAAGATGCTACATTCTTCACTGTGGTAGATGCAAGGAAGGGGTACTGGCACGTACCTCTGGATACAGAAAGCTCGTATCTCACAACCTTCAGCACTCCCTTTGGCCGTTATCGTTTCAACTGATTACCCTTTGGTCTTGTTGTTTCTCAAGATATATCTCAGAAGCAGCTGGACACAGCATTTGAAGGCCTCGATGGCATCACTGGTATAGCAGACGGCACGTTTGTATATGGATCTTCAGAGGAAGAGCACGACGCAAACCTAGTCAAGCTTACGGAAAGAGCAAAAGTAAAGGGTGTGGTGTTTAATAGGGAGAAGTTGCAGTTCAAGTGTAAGGAAGTGAGTTTCTTTGGACACTCTTGGACACCACAAGGTATGAAGCCTGATAATAAGAAAGTATCAGAAATCCTTGATATGAAGCCGCCGGAAGATGCAAAAAGTCTACAGAGCTTTCTCGGTTTAGTAAGCTATCTAACAAGTTACTCCGGACGTCTGGCTACCCTATCATCTCCACTTCGCGATCTAACCAAGAAAGATGTTGCGTATTGTTGGGGGCCAGAGCATACCCGCGCATTTGATGAAGTGAAGAACGAAGTATCCTCGCTGGGCGTACTCCGATATTTCGACCCTGATGTAGAAACAACCATTCAAACTGACGCATCTCTCAAAGGCTTAGGCGCAGTGCTTCTAAAAAGGAGGTCAACCCGTGTGTTATGCGTCTAAGGCTCTCACAGAAGTTGAGCAGAGGTACAGTAGCGTTGAGCGTGAAGCACTTGGCGTTGTTTGGGGGCTCGAACGATTTCATTACTTTGTGTATGGAAAGAAGTGTACTGTGCACACCGACCACAAGCCCTTGGAAACAATCTTTAGGAAGAAATTGAGTAGCTGCCCATCCAGACTACAACGATTCGTGTTAAGAGCACTCAAGTATGACGTAACCGTGACGTATGTGAAAGGTGAACAAGTACCTATCGCTGATTCCCTGTCCAGAGTATCACCACAAGCTGTACCACTCAAAGGTCAACTTCCACAACTAGATATCCACCAGATTACTAACACCCTTCCAGCTTCTCCTATAAAGCTGCAGCAAATTCGAAATGAGACTGCAGATGATTCAGTTTTGAATAAACTACGCGAGGTAGTTTACCAAGGATGGCCAGCCACGAGAGAACAGTGCCCTCAATTGCTCCACGATTATTGGAACTTTAGAGAAGAACTTACAATTCAGGATGGCCTCATCCTAAAGCAAGAGCGCATAGTTATGCCGCCAAATCTTAGAGAAGACGTCCTTACAACGATACATGAAGGGCATCTAGGACAAGTGAAATGTCTTCTCCGAGCAAGATCTGCGGTGTTTTGGCCTGGAATTACGAAGGACATAATCAAAGTTGTTTAAAGTTGTGATGCATGCATGTCAGTTGTTTAAACTTTACGTTCATTATCACTTGAAAAAATTGACAACTTCTCTGTACCAGCCAGTTACTAACAAGTTCGACTGTAAGTGTACTGTCGCTAGAGATATAAGATGATTTTAATCATAGTTGTAAATGCACTGTTTAGGGGCTTCGGTGGCCAAGTGGTTAGCGCACTTGCCTTTCACCTCTGAGGCTGTAGGTTCGAGTCTCACTAAGTACCTTCTCAGTGCGACTCGAACCCAGTCCCCATGTGAAAAGAGTAAAAAGTCAACGCTCTGAACAGGTAGGCAATTTGTCTGCGCATGCGCGAATAAAATCAATATGGCGACATATTCAGGAGTGTTTCGTGGATTTATCTGGTTTTAAAACTGATAAAACAACATTTTAATGAACCAAAACTTTGTAATATTTAGTGGAAAACATCAAGCTGTACAGTCCAAAGATTTTAAATTAAAAATAAGTACTTTTGCTTTATTTTATTGATTTCTATGCTTTGAAAACAGGCAAACTCATATTTTTGAAAAAATCTAATCTAATATTTTACCCATCATTTGTTTAATCTGAACAGAAATAGACAGAACACTTGGCTATATAAGTTATAAAAATATTGTTAGTTGATCTGAAAGATTTCAGTATTCCTGGTACACATTTTAACAAAGAATGAAATGTAATTTTAAAAATTAAATATGCATATCAAAAACAATAGTTTTTATTAGAACAACACAGAATAAGTTGTTATTTTCTATTTTTACAAAAACAAGTTTGGAAACAGGATCTAGTCCTCCAGCTTGATGTCATATTCCATTTATTTGAATATTTGAATAAAGGAATGTGAAATAATAATTGAATCTTGTGCAAAATTTGATACCAACACTCATGTGAACAGATACTATCACCTAAAAATAGAAGAAAACAGAACTTAAATTTATCATGTAATGCCATGAAAAAATCTTAGATACTACAGGCATATAGTGAGCACAACACTGTAACAAACTCACTAAAATAAGTTAAGTTATACTATGATAAGAGGATGGCAATATATGACAACATCAAATGTCACCATCTTCAGTGTCCAAAAAAAGTGCCGCGCGCATTTTTCGTAGTCGCATAACTGGTATTGCCAGAAACCCAGGTGAAAAAGCAATTAGAATAACCTGGTTTTGGATGATGAGCATAGTCAAATTCTTGACTTATTCAATTTTCTAAGTTTTTCCAGGTAAACAGATTCAACATTGAAATAAGGCCCATTCGGGACCTTATAGAATTCAAAATATTGTGTATGGACCAGTTTTGTTTCAATTTTCTGTGATTTACATGACGCTAGTTATAATTTAAGGCTCAACCAGTATTGTTCAAGACATATTTTCCTTCCAAAACACCTTTTCAAAATACTAACCCAAACATGTAAAAAATAGTGTACATTTACAAGGGCAATTTCAACCCTTTGGCACATTTTTCCCATGAATGATTTTAATTCTAATAAAAGAACAATAGATAAAACTTTGATTTAAAGCTAGTTTCAAGTGATGAGCATACCCTAATTTTTAAGCTATACCTCAAAGAAGTTGGGTCAATACAACATAAACATTGAAATATGGGTATACTGACAGCTCTGTCACACTTGTAGTTTGGCATTAGCAGACCATCTGAAACATTTTAATTAAAATATAATTTACAAAATTCACATTTTCACTTACTTCTTAATATTTGTTTTAATCCAACTAGCTCTGTAGGCACGAGCAAAATCTAGTGTTGATGTAAATATCCATTTAGTTCATGTTTCCTCGGTGAAAATATAGTCTATTCCAAAGCTGGATTTCGACGTACTTTAGCTTTTCAGAAACCGTTGGCCTTCCTCAGTAAGATTATTGACTGTTTCACAAACATATTTGATAGTAAACGGCTAAAATGTTGTCCGAAAGTCTATATTTTTGCTCTTCGAAGCGAAAATGTCAACTCGAGAAGAAATGAGCCGCTATTTTTGGTCAGCGTCGACAAATTGCCTACCTGTTAACGCTCTGCTGAAAGCCGTGGGTTTTCCCCGGGTACTCCGGTTTCCTCCCACAGGGAAAGTTGACAGGGTGGGTTAGGTAAAAAAGGGCCAACAGTAATTGGCATATGCTGTTGTGGTGACCCTGCCCTAGTTGGCAAAGCTAAATAAATAAAAAAATAAATAAGCATCAACGTAAGCAGCAAAAACAGGATCTACTTCAACCTGAACCACCTTGTTACCCTTGGCAGATACTCAACTCCGATCTGTTTGAGTATAAGGGTAATTCATATCTGTTGTTATCAGATGAGTATAGCAAATTTCCCATCGTCCGAAAGCTGACTAGCACTACATCCCATGCGATTATTAATCACCTCAAGAGCATCTTCGCAGAATATGGCATTCCAGACAAGCTTGTGACTGACAATGGACCGCAATATGCATCTCAACACTATGTATTTCAACAATTTGCTGGTGTTTATTGATTTGAGCATACCACAAGTTCACCTATGTACCCACAATCCAATGGTTCCTCAGAACGTATGGTTCAAACCGTGAAAGGTATCCTAAAAAAATGTAATGAGGATGGAACCGATCCTTACTTAGGACTACTTTCCTATCGTAGTTCGCCAGTCAGTCACCGGTTGAAATCTCCATCAGAATTGCTGAACAGCCGCAAGTTAGGGACAACGTTACCGATGGCTAAGCGGGCTCGTGTGAATAATGACACCAGCATCACCCCAGCGGGCAAAATGACGTTTATCCAACGTTGAATCAACGTTGGAAATGACCCTCCAGACGTTGGATAGACGTTGAAAAAGGGTTTACTATGCAAATTGGATCGACGTTACTGTTTCGACGTTGAAACAACGTTGAAATTAGGTTGCCAATCTCGTCAACCATAATTCAACGTTGAATCCACGTTAAAACAACGTTGAGATTGGTTCACAAATCGACGTCGTACATTTAACTATGAATGAACGTTAATTCAACGTCTGTTGGCTGCTGTTGAACCAATGTTTGTAAAACAACGTCAGAGCAACGTAGATATTAGGCTGTCGACGTCTCAACCTTTTTTCTACCAAATTTCAACGTTGAAATAACGTCGTGTGCCTGGTGGGACCAAGAATGAGTTGCACCAGCAACAGGGGCAACAAGCATTATACTATAACCGCACAGCTGGACCAATCCTAAAGCCATTCAACGAAGGTGAACCCGTTAACATCTACGACCACCATAGTACGTCAAGAATAACAGAACAGAATCCATCTACCGCCGCACTAGAACGCAGTTAAGACCGAAGTCTATGCAATTTTTAAGACCAGTCGCACCTTTTCGGCCGAGCTGTAACCGGAAGCAAGAAACCAAACCACCCATGATAGTATCTCGAGAAGAAAGTGCACCACCTGAAGATCAGTTATGTAAGTTGCAGCCATACTGTGTAACTAGGTCAGGACGGATCTCTAAACCACCAGAAAGACTGAACATTTCGTAGGTGCAGATCTATTAGCAGGGACTGATCATTAAATTAATTTTTTGTAGATAAGCATTTTTCTTGTAGTTTATTGACAATATATACATTACGTTATTTTTGTGCAAGTAGACATTACTCCGAGACATTATTCCAATTATTTAAAGTAATTTTGTAATTAGAAAAAAACTTTAAAAAAAAAAGAAAGAAAGGGGGATGTCACACTTCCGGTTATATTAACTTCCTGTACGTAATATTAGATCCAGTCTCCTACTGTTATATAAACACGCGTACTCACCATAGCCGCCATATTGTAACATATTTTCAATAAAGCTAGTTTCAAATAAAACGTGCAAGTTTACAATTGTGCATAATATAAGACATAATTTATAACCTTATAATTCAATTCGTTGAATGTAGACTAAATGAACTCTGCAAGTGTTCGCAAGTGTGCATAGTATTTGTTGTCGGAATACGAGGTGCTATTATAGTGCATCTATAATTGAGGTTTTCCTGATTGCAATAATATAAGATATGGTTTCTTTAGTTGCCTCCTGCCTGGTCATCTTGCTACGCACTTGATTTTAGCTCTCATCATAAACTGACGATATTATTTTTAAATGCACGCACAGCGCTTACATTATTATGTTTTGGCATCAAAATGGAGACATTAAATTCTGCAACGTACAGTATATAATATATTACCAAGGTCTGCTCCTGCTAATTGATTTTTTCTCTCGAAGTATTAAATTATCGCATGCAGAACAATATGTTACGTCAGATAATAATGTAATATCGTGATAATAAAATATTTTGCGGTTATATGATAATTAAAGATTCCAGAATTCTCTGATTCCGAGATTACAAGATTCCAGATTCCATGTTTTACAGTTTACCATTTAAACCATTCATAAAACTAAACATTGAATTACACTTGCACGTTGTCCTATATTGAGTTACTTTAATTTATACATGTCAACCCTCAAACGCCTTGCCACATTATGTCATGGCAACGAACATATTTTGCCTTAATTTTTCACATATCGTGCGGTCCTCATAACGAAGTTTTCTTAAAATTCGTTCTGGAAGTAGCCCCGTCAGGTTTAATAACCAAACGGGATCGAAGTTATGCTTCGGTTTCAGAGAAGGTCAGCAGACAAGAACAGTGTAAGACATTGATTGTTGTAACTCAACCATATTAAACAAGCATTAACATATTGTGTGCGCGCACATTATTGTAATATTAATTGCCCCCGCGGGGTTTTGGCCCCAGAGTGCCAAAACCCGAGGAGGCTTATATTGAAGTCCCCGCACGTAATATGATATACGGTATATACCAGAGGTTGCAGAGAAATTTAAGTTTTGAGTGTTTTGCCCGCAAAGCATTGGTGGGTAATACCAATGCTTTGCGGGCACACTGGGTAATATCGAAAAACATTCGGGGGTATTGAAGTCCCCGCACATAATATGATATAAATTATTTAAGGCCAAGCATAAATTGAAGCAATTAGTTTATATATTACAGTAAAAGGCCACAAGTTTAAAAGGTGAGGGTTCAAATTTTATTATAAAAAGCAAGTGAATTATTGGCGTAGTGCCGTAGCTGCGCAAGTTTAAAAGGTGAGGGTTCAAAGGTTGCGTTACTTTCTGTAAGAATTATTATTCGCTTGGGTCAACACTTTGTCAAACGGCATTTTGTTTCTGTGGTCTGTTTTACGTGTCTATATTTAATAGACTTGTGAAGAACGTTGTTACTATCATTTGTTGTTGGTGAAGGAATCAATCCGTGAAATAACGGTAAGCTTTAAAGTTTAAACAGTAACACAAGATTTAAAAAAACTCCGTCCATCAAGATTCTATTAAGTATCAACTACACGATTTTTCAGACACATTATAGTACAATCAAAATAGAAAATAGGTCAGAAAAAAATAGTAAATAGCCGAAAATTGGCGTATACACTCTCTTCAGCAACCTTGATAACATACTAAAAGTCCTCATGTATCCTCTTGGAGCTTTCTCCATTATGACAAGTTTTTTGTTCGATTTCCCTATTGAACTCCTATATTGTTAAAAAAGTGAAATTTCAGATTCATTTATAGGAAAAATAAGTTACATCATTAGAAAACTTACAAAAAAACTACATATACGACATTTAAACGGCCGGCTACCTTGATATTGCAAGCTATTCTTGAGTTATGAGCTGTTGGAAACGTGTTGTCAGACTAGTACCCAGGATTTTTGCCAGATTTTGGCCTATTTTTCACAATTGGAACATCAATAACTCGAAAACCGCTTGAAAAATTTAGGTGACTATTTAATGTCTTTTATGTAGTTTTATGAGCTTTCTAGCGATGCGAGTCATTTTTGTTATGAGTGAACTTGAATTTTCACGTTTTTTTAACAATATGGGAGTAATACGGAAATCGAAAAAAAACAAAAACCCTTGTCATAATGGAAAAAGCTCTAAGAGTATACATGGGGACTTTTAGGATATTGTTCAGGATAGTTAAATGATTGCATCTAACAATTTTTAGCTTTTTACTATTTTTTTTCAACCTTGGCCTTAAAATGAGCTAAAATTACTGAACTAATAAAAAATCGAGCAAAGCTTAACACACAACGCTCACACTATAAAACTTTTGTAACAAGGGACTCATAGTCATTGTTCCATTTAATATATTGAAAAGCGCCATTCCTTCAGCCGGATAGACGCATAAGGATCAAGTTACACGTGGTTCACTTTTAAATTTCGTCCAATTTTATAAATCTTCTAGGCGTTTTGACAGAAAGCCAGAAAGTAGTAACAACATTTTTTCGTATTAATATTTGTAAATTACCATAAGGCGTGATCATTTTTAATAACAGCTGGTTAATCGTACACCATAATCAGCCGGGGGTAATTTTAGTGTAAACTATTTCATTTTTATTAAAAATTACCACCTTGAGGTTAGCCGCTGATTAGGCTTCAGATTACTCCTCAGATTCGGCGTTGGATTGGGTTTCAATCAGGATTCAAGCCTTACATTAAACTGTATTCAATCGTTCAAAAGTAGACTTATAAACCTCTTTTTCAGGTATTTCAGAGCGCACGTTAATAAAACCTAACATTAATTGGACCTGCATACATTGTCAATACTTTACTGTTCAAAACATAAGAAAGCAAGTTCATTTATGGAACGCCATACTGGACAAAATTACTTTAGGATTATATACGTAAAACTTCTCTCGCGCGTACATCTTATCTGCATTCTTGCAAGGCTTGGATACACGCGTATAAAACATCATGCTTCGCGTGTAAACCGGCTACTGTACTAACTGTGCGCAATACTTAGAAATATCCCCGTAATACCTGAAAACATCGCCCGGAAACGTTAAACCTCGCCCTTAATTATGACTTCTAAATGTGACCCGTAAGACTCATATAAATATGGTCCGTAAGACTTCTAAATGTGGTCCGTAAGACTTTTAAATGTGGTCCGTAAGACTTCTAAATGTGGTCCGCGCGTAATACTTCTTGGCCGTAATTTAATGTGAAAGTATTATATTTATAGTAAAACTGTCTGTACCAGTGTAGGTAGTACCAATGTGAAAATGCTGTGCTGAGTGGGTTATATTACTACCTTAAAAAATAGACAGAAACTCGACGTTTTGAGCGAAGGCCCTTTATAGTGAAGTCCGTACATATAATACTTGTTTACGTTTACATAGTGTGTGATGTCATACCTCTGCACGTATAAGATTACAGAATTACGCCGTGCTTTGCGCATGATATTTTCCATTTGACTTTAAAAGGCAAACCTGAAACAAACATTTATACCAATACGTAGTATGGGATGAAAAAATACCCAGCCCCCCCCCC
>CACRXK020009629.1:0-18840 GCA_902702795.2 Paramuricea clavata
GGTCGAGGATCTAAGCATATCCGCAGCTTGCCATTTGGTTTGGAGACAATGACTAAGGCGTTGACCCATTCGGTTGGTTTTTCGACTGGTTCAATAACATTGAGCTCAACCATACGTTGCAATTCCTCTTTGAGCTTTGGCTTTAGAGCAAAGGGTACTTGTCTGACAGGAATGATTACAGGTTTCACATCATCTCTTAGTTCGATGTGATGTGTTCTCTTCAAACATCCAATTTCTCCAAAACAGTCAGAGAATTCCTCGTCAATAGGAGTATGAGATTGCACTTCCTCTGAAATTTGATACACTTGTTTGATCAAGTTCAGTTTGTCACATGTATTTAATCCTAGTATGGGGACTGAGTCTGAATCTACAACCATGAAGAGAATGGGAATTGTTTGTCTCCTGTGTTTGACTTGAGCAATGCACTTACCAGCAACAGGGATAGTTGTGCCATTATATGCAGAGAGCTGGACGTTTGCTGTTTTGAGCTTAGGTCTAGGTGAGAGGTTGGAAAGTAGGCGCTTTGGAATTACATTGCACTGGGCTCCAGTATCTATCTTGAAATTGACATCAGTTCCATTCACGCCCAGTGTGACAGACCAATCTAATTTGGTATTGTTAACTGTGAAAACATTGGGACTAGCATTGGTTGGCATGGATTTGGGAATTGGGGTGTTTTCACCATCACCTTCAGTTGAGAGATTCTGATTGGTATCAGTGACTTTAACCATATCGATGAAAAATTCATCATCAGAGGACTTATCCTGCTCAGTAACACATTTGACAGATTTTTGGGAACAGCAAACAGCGAAATGATTCTTACGGTTGCATGTTCTACACCGTTTCCCGTAGGCAGGACAGTTGCCACGTTGGTGGGAGCCATTACAAAACTTACATTTCTTGATGACGTCATCAGGGGCTCTGCTAGATTCTTTGAGTTTTCTTTCTTTTGAATGATAAACTTGGTGAATATCTGACGATTGTTGATGTTTTTCGAGTTCTTTTGCGTGACGCTTGGTTTCCTCTGCAGCAATACCGGCATCAATGGCCTTGGCAAGGGTTAAATCCGCATCGCGTAAGAGTCTTTCACGGAGGGATTGATCAGCTACCCCACAAACAATCATGTCCTTAATCAGTGAATCAGCTAAAGTCTCAAATTCACACTCAGAGGCTCGTTTCTTAAGTTCTATGACGAAATCGTTGAAAGACTGACCTTCGTGTTGGCTGTAGGTAAAGAATTGATGGCGAAGTATAGTGATATTCTTTCTAGGATTACAATATGCACTGAATTTTTCTAATACAACCTTGAGTTTCAGCTTGTCAGTTTCTTGTGAGAAGGTAAATGTCTCGTAAATTTCGCGTCCTTTGGGTCCAATGCAGGTTAAGAGAATGGAGGTTTTCACTTTATCGCTCTTTGAATCTGATTCAGTAGCAGTGAGATAAAAATTGAAGTGTTTTTCCCATATTTTCCAGCCATGAGATACGTTTCCTTCAAAGGAAAATGGCGGCGGTGGTTGAAGCTTATCCATAAATGACGATCAAATCCAAGTAAAATCTACCAAATTTCGAGGCAAAGCGAGACACAACGTCAACGAAGAACGATCAAACGATTAGATATATAAAAATTCGGTTATAAACAAACTTTAGCAGCGAAAATCCCTTCCTGACACCATGTTCTGTTTGAATACACACGTTTTTAAGACAGAGAATATAAAAACATATATTTGGCGCGAACGCATTGTATGACGTAATTACAAGACTTAAATAACATACGTCAGAATAACAAAACAAATATGTAACATCATGCAACGAATAAAAATGTTCCAATCCATGCCGAAATTTGTCTAACTGTATTAGCTACAAGTAATGAAGTATCCGTTATACAGCAAAATGTTAACGAACATTGCCCCCCCCCAAAAAAAAAATAAAATTAAGTCTCAAGAGTAAGTGCCCTTTTTAAATGGCTGCCCTCGCCGCTTCATGTTGCTTCCGGCGCCCCTGTGTGAGGTGAATAGTGCAAGGATGTCCGGAGGCGAGCAACCAATCAGATTGCTTGAAAACTGCACTATCCTCAGCCTGAGTATATGCTAGTGCTAATGATATAATAAATATTAATATCCTTCGCTTGAAAGGTCGATGTAATTTTATTCTTTTTCATGTCACATACTTGATCAGTGTTTCTTATTGATAAAAAAGATACATCAGTTGGTGTACTATGCATCAAACCTTAAACAAATTTTTATCAATTCTAAATGTGGGGTTTTGGTCAGAGGCGGATCCAGGATTTTTCGTACGTTAGTCAAAGTTTTCAGATGTACAATCTAGTTTTGCGAGCGGTGAATGCGCGAGGTACCTAGGGGGGGGGGGGGCTGTCCCCCAGGGTGTCTGTCCCCAAGAAATATTTTATATTTAAACCTCAGAAACGCCATTTGCAGCACTCTGAAAGCAGCTTCAACGAAAAATTAACTTCATGAATTGGGAGATAATTATAGCAATTATCAGTCTCACTGACTCTCACAACTCGCTCCTTAGGGAAATTTAAAAGAGAAGTACTTGCAGAATTGTGATAAGTGTGGAAGATGTTTCATTTTATCAAATTACGAATTGCTAGTATTATGTTTAACTAACTCATGATGGTATTACACTCATTTATGTTGCCTAATAGCCTTGTTGAGTCATTGATCACTTGACTAGTAAACACTACAGTGTCATATTACTCAAATAAACATATATCAATATTAAAGTTTGAACATTCATCAATAAATTAAAACCTGACCTTTAGATCCTATGTATGCTGCATTAATGCATTTATATCGGTTATCCTCAATATTAATAGCCTCCTGAGTTCTGACGGTCCTTCAACCGCACAAATATGCAAATTTGTTGTGTAAATCAAAATTCATGGCTAAATGCCTAAATCAAGATACGCGTATAAGCGTATTTACACATGCGTGGCGTGCATCTTGTTCGCTTATAAATATTGTTATGCTGTCTAAAACGAAATAAAATTTACATATCACATTAAATTTACCTTATTGCACTTCAGAATAAAGATCTCGGCGCCAATACTTCTGCTCAAACAGTCAAACACTCAAACTGTAGTTCGTGCTACTCATAGCGCCTAGCAACTGCTCACTGAATCGAACTCTCCGATATTTAGCGTCGATTTTCCTCCCAAGATCAGCGCAACAGTCTTGTAAGACAGCTAAATCATTCACCGCAAATGCGGATTCAACCGTTTCATGAATACTACAAGGATGGGAGCAGCAGACATTTCTGATTGAATCCTTCGACAAAGCTCCAACATGACACTTCGAATGAGCGCGCGCTCGGAAAGACTTTACCACGCGTGAAATATAATATTAATGATATCATGGATAATAAAATAAATTTTATTTTATTATCCATGATGATATTAAAGTGTCCCTGTCACAAAATGAGAGTTTATATTTTCGAAATCTATGATACAAAATATACGGAAATTCGAAAACAGAATCGAAATTTCTCTTTTAGTGTAAAAGTTATTGCCGTTTAAACATTGAATTTGGCCTTGTGAAAAATCTGAAAACCGCGCAGAAGAGACTGGGACGAAACAATGCGTGTGACGTAATAGTAGGAACTTATCTAGCTCACTGATGTAGAAATACTATTGCATGTACTATCATAGAGCAGGCAATTGCGCAAATAACAGTCACGAAAATGAAAAATTGCCGAATATATGTGTAGTAGGCGGTTTTTCTAATATCACAGATACAGAGAAAGGCATTTCACTTCATTTTATAACTTTTACTGGAGACGAGATGCACGAAGCGAAAAGGAGACGGGTTGACTTCGTGCACCTTAAACGAGCAATATGAGATACAAGGTGCAATTTTTATTACAAATTCGTTATTGTAAAAATAAGCTGCAAATTGTAAAAGAAGCTGCTTCAATGCAGTCAGTCGATATATGGCCATAGTCACGAAACTCGAAAGCGCGATAAATATAAATGAGCCACAGTCAATGGATTTACCATGCGAAATATAAAATATCGCGACAATATATGAGTGAATATGGTCAAAATATTAAATATAGTGGATGAAAGCCAATTTCTTACGTCTACAAGCAATGTGCACTGTTTGTATTTTAGATTAGACAGGTAAAGTAGAATTGTATAAGTGAAAATCGTTGTATTTGACCGCAGGGAAAACCCGTACAATATGCAGATGTAACAAATTGTGGCATGAAACCTGATACACTGTAGGGATGTGTATAAAATGTATTACAAAGTATAATCCATTGAAGCAACTTAATGAAATAACTTAGTCATTGCCACATTTGCTAGGAACATACCTGGAACGAAATACAAGTCAGAAAAATACTTGAACGCGCTGCAACACTTTGCACAAATTAACCCGCGCGCACGAAGTGCAGGAAAACATCAGATACAAATCTTAATCTTAAATTTCAGCCTCTTTGGCAAAATAATATTGTAATAAGTCATGAATATAGCAAATGTGCTGTTTCTATACGCAATACAGTATAATATTACTACGCTTATACAGTGTAATAGGTTTATTTATTGAAAAATAATTCTATAATATCAAGAGCTGTCCTCTACAAATCCTACAAAGTCTTCATCAATAGCATGCAGCCTACAGGCATTATTTTCTCGTATGCGCAAAAATGTCTATTTCCTAGTTGTCCATAAACCATCTACACAAAGTTTCTATATGCTGTGCTCCTTCAGAATCTATAAATTAATAAATAAGTCTTTTTAATAAGTCGCTTACTTGCATGTGGACACATGTAAATATATAATAATTCAATAATTGTACAGCATGTACCGTATATACTATATAAACTCTCAGTTACCGTACCGCATGCCGGCATGCGTGTGTTCACTGATAGTAAACTCGGGTACGGTAAAGTGTTTCATAATTTCAATATGTTGATAAATAAAACTTTATTTTCCCATCTTCTGTGTTTGTTTGACGGTATTCCTGCTTCTTTCTTGTTCGTAATTTCGTGGCTGCTGAACGGAGGGCTCACTTATCTAGTGATAAGCTGTTGAATTATACATGATGGCGCGCTTCATCTTGCATCACAAATCACAATGTTACTGTGTAGAGAATCGACGCACTCCTCAATTTCCATACAACATTGACACTCTTTAGCATAATTTACAAAGCAGTTCAATGCGACAATTGCCACGTTTACACCTGAAATATTATATTTTGTAATTTGAATACTGTGTATGTAGAAACACTGGCAAGTCACGAAACGCAAGGTCAAGTCACGCAACAAAATATTTACCATTTACTCAATTCTTCTGAACTATCAAGCCTTTGTTGTAGTTGCTTAAGACGTTCGTCGTGATTGCTTTTTTTCACGGTAACTTTTGAGCCAATCTTCGTCGGGCACTGGTTCATTAACATATCGACCAACGTCGTGCGCACGAATGATCGGCGCTGCTTGACTACGCTTCACTGGTGTTTTCATCAATTTCACTCGATTTCATACGGCTCAGGAATATAATTTCAGTCAGTCATCGCTTTGGTAACTGTTATTTTCCGTATCTGAACTCGACGAAGACATTTGTATCGAATTTTGACCAGCTTGATTGTGATTCTCACTTAGTATTTATATACTTTTGGCTTAGGCGAGTAGGCAATGTCTTCCTACTATGACGTATTAGTTACCAATTTCCCAGCTTCGCGGTTTTCAAAAACTTTTGCCGTTAAAATTTGAAATTTTCAAATTTCATTGCCTTATTACTCTGTGAAAACAAGCTCAATTTTAATTCTGTTTTGTACGTTTCAAGACGATTCTATTAATGTAAACTCTCATTTTGTGACAGGGGCACTTTAAGACTAAAGGGGCGCCCCTGACGTTTGTAAATCGGTCAGAACTCCCCATAGATTAGTCAAATTTGCAAAAAATCGCTTGTTTCCATGGAAATAAGCGTCTAGACCAATCAGAACACTGGATTTTGACTTTTTGACTGACCGACTTTGCGTATGTCAGCTGCTCATTGATTGACTAAGCTCGTCGGCTCAGCCACTGTATGAAATTTGATCACTGGACTACAGTTCAATTGGAATGTTAATTGCTAGTGCTGCATGATAATAGATACTGGACTATTATAAAGTGCCACTGCATGATAAAAAATAACTGGACTATTGGTCGAATATTTAATGCTTTAATCAGACTTTAATTAAGTTTGTAATTTTTACGTTAGTCGCGTGACTGGTTTGACGACCCCTAGATGTAGCTTTCAATAATGAGCTGTTTTTGTTTTGCATGCATGTAACTCACCTGGAAAAGTTAGAAGGTCGGCCAAAACAGCCTATACTAAGTATTTTTCAGTTATTTTCACCTATATACCTGTCTTCATATGTGCGACTTAATCGCACAGTCAACACTCCATTTGTATCCTTTCCTTCCAATCTCAGATCATCTTCAGGTAACTCTTTCAAAGGACACAGGACATTGTACTCATTCTCTAGAACCTTTTCAACTTTGCATGAGTTCAGAGACAACGAGCTGAACTCAAATCTGACATCATAGTTTGCCAGAGCAATGAAGACTTCATGTACTAACGGAGAAACCTTATCGAGCACCAGTCGAGTCCTCGCTTTATCTTCAAGCATTAAGGAATTGACAGACTCCACAATCTTGTCGTTCAGTTCAGCTGTCATTATCTGTTTCGGTGTAACAACGTAACTGGAAAAGATAAAAGACCGTATTATATACACGGCTAAAAACGCACAGGTTGTTCCAAGTTGATATCGACAGGCGTGAACAATGTTGCAATTGTGTTCAACTTTGGTTCTGGCGCTTTTGCCGTGAGTGTATTTCGATAAAATTGCACCCCTTTTAATATCGGGTAATTTAAGTTTATGTATACACGATTAGTATAGGTAATCGCATGGGGCCGAGTAAAATTAAGGTTTAATATCACGCGTGTTTTCAAAGGTTCACAAATTTGTGAAACTTTGAAAACACAAGCGAAATTAAACCTTAATTTTACGAGGAACTATGCGATTACTTGTTAATCATACAGGGCAAAATTTATTCGTAAGTTAATTGTGAACTTGTCACAAGTTCTTGAACCTCCTATGTCTCCATGTCTTCGCCGATGTTTCTTAATGCTGCCCTGTCTGCCCATTTCTTAAATACTCGAACCAATAATGGCAATAAATTTGTACTTTTCTATAGTGTTCAAGATTTTACTAGAAGTTTTTAATTCTTCAATAACATCATTATGCGCGACGCCGACAAAGCGAGAAGCCATTGTTTTTATTGCGATTTAATTAAAACAAAAAACTTCTCGCGCTTGCGTCTCAGCCAATCAGGTACAAGTAATTTTGCCCTAAATTAAGGAAAAGTGCCCTCCTCATTAGCCAATCATATTTGAGTAATTTTGCCCTCCATATGATTAAGCCTGTGACGCACACAGCTAAATACACTGATTTACATTAAAGTTACTTTTTCATTTCGTTTGGTTGTGGCACTGCCTAAATAAACTGATACACAGTTCAAGTTAAATCAGTCTGACTCTACCAAAGCCAGGGTCATCGATAGGCATCAATGCATGGTTTGTCAATTGCGACAATTCTAGAATTTCTCTGTCTTAGTTCTATAAGAATTCTGTAGTATATATACATGCATATTGGTAAAAAGATACTCGCATGCATGATGTTTTATATACCGCCAACTGTTTATTAAAAGTTTGTGAAAAATAATTGAGAGTTGTTATGATGTGGCTGGCGTGGAAAACTGTCTAACATTAGTATAGTTCGTCGGGATACTATAGGAATGAGGCAGGAAGTATAATTGTAGCACAGAAAATCATTGCCCATCGATATATATCGGAAATCATCAAATCAGTTGAGTTTTGCAACATTACTGCAATAAATGCTGATTACTTGCATCACTGAACATACACTACAATACTAGTTCTATCCGCGCACCTTTCTTGTCATTGTTTTGGTTTGACATCTAGAAAACCTGCCACTTGACTTTCTTTTATTAATTTACAGGGCACGTTACATGTGCAAATAAAATATTTCTGCTTCATCAACTACCAATTACAACTTTCATTTACTGTCAAACTATTTGCTGTGGCAAGACAACTGTATGCCAGCCGGTGTATATGTACGCACAATGTGGCACTCGTCAAGGGCAACTCAAATTAAATTATTTTTATTTCTTTTAAATAAATTGTGTATGTAATTTCTACAGAGTTTGATAAAATGTGTTACCTTTTACGACTTACCTGCTTCGCTTATGATTTTGTCTTAGCATTTTACTTCATACTGCCACCGAGCTCAATAATTCTTGTAGTGAACGACTTACTCAAAGTTGAGGGAAAACGTTTCACCGTGGGCCACATTAATACTCCATAGAAGACTGTAAGTTATAATTACATATTTCAGTTGTATACTCGTTTGATGTGTCACTAATTTTGCTTTCACAATCCACTATCGCGTGCGATAGAAATAAAAACCTTCGAGTATTTTTAACTCAACAGATCATTTATAGCCAATAAATCAATTGCTTGGTTGATTTCTGAACAAATAATGCTTCAGTGTACGACATGTAATCACAGCCATTCCCTTTGAAACTGAAAAGTCCAGCTGCGCTGCACACGAAATTTGCATTAGGAAAATGGAAGTCTAAGTGCTAAATTCAAAGCTCTATGTGGGTTGCACCCAGCAGGCCGCGAGAAAATGTCTTAATTGGAGTGTGTACATGCGCAGAGTAAAGACAAAGAACAATAATTTTTGTGTTTTAAATCCAATTGACGCCTTCGATATTGATGAATAACCGGTGCCGTATAGTTAAGGAGAAACAACCGAGACACGTTTCATATTTATGTCTCCCTGTTAATGCGTTGGCCCCGGTTTAGACGCCGGCCCATTATGAGTAGGACTTAATTAACTGAATTAAATGAGAAGCATATGCATGGCGTCCGAATCAAATAAGCACCGTACTTTATCATTAAGAACGGCTGAATTAAAAAGTTCGTCTGGTAGCCAGGCGTGTTTCACGGCTGAAGCACGGGTTGATTCGTACAGCCGTGATTGTCGTGAGTCGTACCAAATGCATAAATTATGATAACAGCCAAATTTGCATGTTTCTCTCCAGTCTCGTCCTAGCTCGCGCGCGGGAAAATTGAGGGTCCTGAAGGGGGGTCGTATTCCCATTTCCCAGCCCAAATTTCGACTAAATCCCATTGTCCCAGAGCACAAATCCCATCATCTCAGTGGCTGTCCTGCTCAAATCTTAATCCCATTCCCATTTTCTATTGTTTTTTTGCTGATGAATCCCAGTCCCAATGCATGAAATCCCATTTTCCCACCCAAAAATAAGCAAATCCCAGTTCCCATTTTACCCCTTCAGGACCCTCAAAATTAGCACCACGCGGGAATCATTTTAATGGCTGCCTGTATATCACATGTAAAGGCCTGTAAAGGGAAACAAAATAAGAATGCATTCAATGTGTATCGCAACATCGAATGCATTATGGCAGTAAACCATGGCAATTCACAACACTATTCTTCTCATGGCGATCAAGATATTAGTCATATTATGCAACAAGCAATTTTCTTATGAAAATAACCCTTTTCCGTCCAAGCATCATGCTTGATTTGCATAGCATTTAAAAAGCTGTTTAATTACGAGAACTGTGAAGATCATATGAGATTTCATTATATAGCAGAGAGTGAAAAATACACAGTGAGACATTTTCCATATCTTCACCAGTGAGGATATCAATCACGTGACTTCTTCCAATTTGCTTTCGAGTGTGAAATTTCACAATTTTTTTCTTGGGACTATATGTCTATATAATAAACAAAACATTACACGGTGGCTTCAAGATATGAATTTTATCCTTTCGTATTAAAAACAATATTCGTAAAATATCGTTCGTAAAATATTGTTTTCACCACTCGAAGATAAAAGTCATATATTTGCGCCGCCGTGTAATATCCTCTATATATTTCAAAAAGACCGCCATTTTTGTTGTTATGAATGTCACTCGCCCCAGGATTAGAAGGGAAGGAGGGCAGTTACTGATTAAGTAAAATTAAACATACACCTATTTTAGTCGAATAAACTGATATGAAATTAACACTGTTTGGGGTAACTTAATTAATGAAATTTAACCAGGAACATAAGGTAGCCCAAACAGTGTTAATTCTAGATGAACCAGGAAATTTTTAACCAGGGTGTTTTTAGAGTGTATCCAACTCACATCACAAACAGCCGAATAAATGGGAAATCACAAAGGGAAAATTAAACAATTGAAGATGCATGTAACCTGGTCTGACTACGGCCTGCCACACATGAGAGAAACTTGCCGAGCTAACCCGTCTCGCGTGGCGGTTAGCTCAGCCATAGCTCAGCTATGCATTTTCACCCGCACACGTTGGGAAAACTACTCAACAGCAATATCGTTGATATGATCATTTCCCTCCCTTGTCGCCATTTTGACCAAATTGTCGCCATTTTGACCATTGGCGCAGGCTTAACACACAGTGAGCCAAGCTAGAAAACTCTCTGAAGCATCTGGAACGCATGAAGACTCATTTTTCAATCACCATGCATGTGTTATGTTAATTGGACAGTTTTATAAGATACCGAGATATTAATAATATTTAATGAATATAAAATCTTGACGTTTCATACATTCCATACCATATTTTGTTGTTAAAATACTAATTGATGATTAGCTATGCCTACAGTGAGAATCACTATCAAAGCAGTTTTAGTCATTTTGGGCCGGCCAATTTGGCATATTGGACTTGTACAAATATTATATACTTAAATTAATCCTACACTGCTATATACGTGTCTTTCAAGACAAACGCAGGATCATTTCTTTGTAAAATTTCCTCACACGACCAAACTCTCGACTAAGAAACTTCAAATCCTTCTTATGACAATTTCCCAAAATATTGACATGAGTAAACACGTTATTATTGCTTTTCTCGTTTAAAGCTGTCCTGGCTGACTTCAATAAAGAGTCCAAGCGAAGAGAAAACTTTTCTGGGCTCCATTCTTTTGGTTTTGGATTCTTGAGTATTTCACGTAAGGTAAGCAAACGAATATTATACAACGATAAACTTGGTAGATTGTTAGCAACGAGATATTTCTTTTGAAGTGAATGTATGGCAAAAATGCAATGTTGAACGCAGAAGAATTTATCAAGATTAAGTATTCTGTTTTCCAAATCATTGAATGTTATTCTCCACAGCGTATGTGCAAGCGCTGCAGTCGGTCGGGCAACAATTTGAATACATTCAACGCTATCTCTGTGGTCAAGTACATCAAAGACATGAGCGATTCTTTCGTCAAATTTTTTCAAGGCTAAACATTTCCTACTGACCCACATTGCTGGAAGTAGGTTGAATCTATAGATGCCATTGAGATGCAGGTTTACAATCAAGGTGATAAACCCAGATTTAGTTTCACAAATTATCGAAGCACCTTCCTGATTTTCACAATTTAAGATTGTTCTTACTGCCCGATGTAAGGCAAGGCGAATCTTATTTGTGTCCAGATAACGGTCTCTTGACCCAGGATATCGAGTACACACGTCTTCCCAGCATGCTTTGTCGTAACTAAATGAAAAGAGCCTTGTTTAAAAAAATGAAATCACAACTATACTAGTAATCGCACAACGTATAGGTGGCATTCCACAATAATCTACCGTACAGTAGTTGGTTTATAAACTATCTGAAAAAGATTGTTCAGGAGTAAAGGTAATTAATACACCAACTATATATGACAATAAAACTATCTGAGGTCGAGCTTTAAATTAAACACTTTTGGCAGCCGCTAAAAGTCTAATCTATATCTTAATCCCCATTTTCCTTGACAAGTTGACTTGACAAGTTAACCTTCTCGATCATATGTATGGTAAACTCGTTTTCCTTGACAACTTTCCTTTGACAAGTTTTGTTGCTCATGTGCACGGAATGTTGTTTAAAATCTCACGTCAAGGCCGCCTTTTTAGTGTTTGCCAAAATCATAAGAAAGATTTCTTGTACACTTGTAGGTTTTCCATGGCGGCTGTACATGTTTGCTTTGGAGCAAAATAATTCCTTGGCAAGGAAGAAAAAATTGTCAATTTTGCCGTACACTGCACGATCAAATAAAATTTGTCAAGGAAGACTTGCCACTAGGAAAAATTGCCCGTCTGTACAGGGACTTAGAACCAGTCCAGAGCCGTATATCTGTGTCCAGGGTATGATATAAGTATTTTATACCGAATACGATGGCTTTACCAGTGTCAATTGCAGTGGAAGAACCGACGAAATAAAAGTGTTCTAACAGCCTATGTGTACTACTTTTTCATAACTATAATAGGATAAAATGCACATGTCTATCACTGGACATTCAATACGTTATACCAAATTAATAGTGACGGAAGCAACCGCGGCTGAAGCCACGAATTTCTAGCTTCAGTTAGCCAAGAATAAGGTGATATAAGAGTTTGTAAAATGTCAATTTACTGAGACGAAATTATAAGCTCACCTACCTATCGCTATAACTCTCCGCTAATTTCAACTTGACAGCGCCACTTCTTGCATCTCCTTCCAAACTCATTTCTTCATATGGCAAATGTTTGAGCGTACACATCAAATTGAACTCGTTCAGTGTCACTCTCTCACAACGGCAATCATCCAACGATACTGGATCAAACTCAAACCTTATATCAATGCTTGAAAGATCACAAAACAATCCATTGATGAAGGCAGCTGCTTTGTCGAAACCTAAACGAACTCTGGTCTGATCTTCACGCATCAGTCGTTCGATTTTGTGAAACAATTCCCCATCACTGTGCGATATGTCAGTCATGTTGGACAGAAATCTAGAACTGATGAGATATATAAAAACGCTTTTCAGTTAAAATCTTTCTTTGTTCATGATATTGAGACAGTTTTAAAAGTCCTTTGTGAATATAGACCATGTTATGTTAATAATTAATTGCATGCATAAAACAGTAGTATTATAACTATAGCAATATCGGCCGCACGTCTTTATATAGGCTGAATCATAAAATGCCTTAAAGTTCATAGGCTATCTAAGTTTTGACCGATATAAACTTAAAGTTACATTTCCTGTTATATTTAAGCATGGTTTTAATTATATAAGAGTGTCTTCCTAATACAATTTATTCCATGAAAATTTTGTATTATATTTAATATGTGCAGATATTGAACTTTTGATTTTAAATTAGAAATTCAAATTTAAAAGAACTTATTATAATAAATAGTACTTAAAAGAAAATTAAATTTTTGGCCTTAAATCTCGTTTCTCATTTAAGTTCAATGAGAATAAACTTAACTTTCCCAGTTAAATACACAGCAAAAAATCATTTTCTTATTAAGAAAAAAATTTCTTAATTTAAGAAAAAAAATCTTAAAATAAGAAAATGATTTTCTTAGTAAGAAAAAATTTTCTTGAAATAAGAAATTTTTGAATCCCAAGATATCTTTTTCTTAAAATAAGAAAAAATTTTCTTAATAAGAAAACATTTTCTTAAAATAAGAAAATACGATTTTCTTACTTTCTTAATAAGAAAACATTTTCTTAAAATAAGAAAATACGATTTTCTTCCTTTAAGAATATGTTCGTAAGACAAGAAATGAAATTCTTAAAATACAAAATTATAAAATAGTAAGACATTATTACTTAAATTTTCGAAGCAAGAAAATGTAAAATGCTAGTGTTATAGGACAACTTATATCTTAACAAGACTTAGAACAACGTATATCTTATTGCGTCAGGTAAATTTGTAGTTTTAATTTCGAATTGAAGAGACTATATGACCGGCAGCTCACGGTTGATCAAACACTAAAAGGCCGGCAGTACATTGACTATATAGTTAAAGTTGAATCTTCAGTAATCAGTATAAGATAGATAAACCGATCCCCAATCCCAAACCCTTCTCTAACCTTAACCCCTAACCCTAACTTTTTGAGAGTTAAACCGGCTGCCGGTAATATAGTCACTTTGTTTTTATTTCGTTTCCAAAATTTCAGCTCGTTTCAGTTTTATTGAATCGTTGAAGAGAATTTTTGCCCTCCGGAATTTTTATCCAAGCAGGAATAGTTCGCCATAGTTCGCGTATTCGCTAAACGCCTGGTACCTAGTTTACCTTTTAGAACGCGGAGCATCGCGGGATAGCGTCGTTTTACATTTTTGTGAAAAATTTTATATAAATATCCATGAGCGCCTTCAAGGCAATTTAAATGGCAAATAACGATGGGAAAAGCATCAGAAAGTCCTTAAAATGTTGTTCAGATACCACAGGTAAGAATAATTGTATATTTGACTTGTTATTTAAACAGATTCATTGCGAAATAATGTAGTGATTATGACTGTTTACTTGAGCGAAGTGTGAAAATAGGGCCATTCCATTTAATATCTACACCCCCCTGTGGACGAGATTTTCCGAAGGGGTCTGAAATTCTGAATTTCTGAGGGAGTTCCAAGTTGAAAATTTCCGAGGGGTGTTGTAAAACAAAAATTTCTGAAGGGATCAAATTTTTTTTTTAAATTTCTGAAGGGCAGGGGAAAATTCTGAACATTTCTGAAGGGGCACTACCTGTTGACGAGAATTTCCGAGGGGGTTAAGAAAATCCCTGAAAATTTTTGAGGGGGTCAAGAAATTCCCGATAATTTCTGAGAAGGTCAAAAAATTCCCGAAAATTTCTGAGAGGGGTCAAGAAATTCCCGAAAATTTCCGATGGGGTCAAGAAATTTCCAAAAATTTCCGAGGGGGTCAAGCAATTCCCGATAATTTCGAGGGGTAGGGAATGTTTTGAAAATTTCTGAAGGGAGCAATAGTTTCCAAATTCAAATCATCTGAAATTATACGGCAGAGCGTCTCTCTCTTCCGCAGTGCCTCCTTAAGTATTTACAAATAACTTACATGAAGTTTCCTGAATAAAAGTGAGCGCGCAGAACGTAGAGAGTTATTGAGCAGTGAAGGAGCAATCTGCGCTTTCAGTTAATAAACGAGCGGGGATACCATGCATATATGATGCATCACAGTCTTAATCTTTGTTATTATCCATGCTTACTATAGCGATACTACATTTGAGGGCCACCCGTTTATATTGTAAGGTGTTACGCACCTGAAATAAAGTTTTTATCTTATCTTTTCCGATTTTCCTGCTCGACGCCAGCTGAAAAC
This sequence comes from Paramuricea clavata, assembly GCA_902702795.2. Lineage (NCBI taxonomy): Eukaryota > Metazoa > Cnidaria > Anthozoa > Malacalcyonacea > Plexauridae > Paramuricea > Paramuricea clavata. The sequence goes on from CACRXK020009629.1 coordinate 15,197, forward strand.
AAGCCAGTCATTCTTGAAAAATTATGCCGGATTTCAAACCAAAAAGCATAAAACATGCAACCTAATTCAGACGAACACCGTCAAATTGCCGGGATCTAGCCCTTTTGAAAGGATCCTTTTGGCTTAGAATTAAACAGGCTACTTTGAAAAGACCTATGAAAATATCTTTTTGGCTTAAATATGTTGCGCCCATAGGTGACACCCATCCCACATTCATCGCAGTTATGATGCCACCCTCCCTAACCTCAGGGACTCCACTAATAGTCGATGGACGGCTTTGACTAGCAGCATGGGAGCCCAAACTCATAACGCGCGCTAGCACGCGTATTGATGCCACCTTTTACTATCACTAGCAACACCACATTACAAACATTTCCTACATTTGTATTTATGTACGCAAGTGTAGGCGAATACAGGGATTATGGGACGTAATGAAGACCCAACTTGTTTGTGCGCATGACTAAATTATGTTGCATTGGATGATTGGCGACGCTTGTTTGAACCATTTCCAAAATCAACCAATAGAAAATAGACCTTTTGTCTAAAAGGTCTATTTTCGATTAGCGGGACATCGCTTTAGCAAGGAAATAATCGTTTGATAGAAAATGCAGGTTGCGGATAGATTCTACTTTTTTAAATTGTAATCAAAACTAAAAATTCTAACTATAGTCGTTGTATGAGGGAAAATTTACGTAATCTGTCTATGCTCGACATTACGTAATCTAGATTCATATTATTCGGACAATAGACCAACGAAAAATTCGTTGGCTCGAGCGGGATTTGAACTCGTATCTTCGGTTTACAGTAGATACCCGAAGATGCGAGTTCAAATCCCGCTCGAGCCAACAAATTTTTTGTTGGTCTATTGCAGTGTCAGAATAATATGAAATTGGTTTTTCGTTTCTCTGGGGATGGTTCTGAAATTACATAATCTAATTTCCTCAAGTCTGCAATATCTTACAGTTTGGTATGCTATTCGGTGGGTACGAACTTCGTTAGGTGGCACCCATGTAAAAATGCGGTATTTCAGTCACTACACGATCAAGGTATTGTGTTTTTGACGGGGAAGTATTCTGTAATACGGGCATATTTTTCTTAAAGTTAGAGCGCACAACGAATACTTGTACTTGCACATCGGCGAAATCGCAAGAATGACAGTATAGACATTGTAACACAAAATATATGATCCCACCACAAATAATGCAGCGTGAATGGTGAATGCATTTTGGAACATAACACAACATAAATATATCATGTTAATCTACATTCGGTACTTGCGTTTTAGTTGACTATTAGCGCAAACGGTAAGATTGGAAAATCATTATTTTTGACAAAACAAACGCGCTACATTAAACGCAGGCACGATCAGTATCAGCCAAATTAAATTTCATTGCAATAGGCCTTTCCAAGGTTTCTGCCGCTATATTGCAGGGGGTGCAAAAACATTGGGGCGAGCGCGCGGCCACCAATGGCGCCTATACTATTTCCCATTGAGTGAGTGAAAATTTCTATACAAGCATATCCAATTTTTATTTTTGTATAATCGCTGGTTTTTTCTGATATGTGGCTGAGATTTCTTACTAATCGAAGGACGGGAAGTAATAAAAAACGGCGGCTTTTGTTGCACACCTTGACCGACGTTTGAGCGATGACTCTTGTACAAATATACAATTATAAACAGTAATAATGGCGGACACCAAAGGACTCACACACTTAATGGACAAATATTCTTCCAAAGATCGGTTAAACAAACGAAATAACAAGAATTATCGCTCAAACGTGGGTCAAGGTGTGCAACAAAAGCCGCCGTTTTTATTACTTCCTGTCCTTCGATTAGTAAGAAATCTCAGCCACATATCAGAAAAAAACCAGCGATTATCCAAAAATAAAAATTGGATATGCTTGTATAGAAATTTTTTGAGAAAAAGGACAAAATGTCAAAAGGTAATTTTCACTCACTCAATAGGAAATAGTATGGGCGCCATTGGTGGCCGCGCGCTCGCCCTCGCATTTTATGCATAATTAGCAATTTACCTGTGGTTGTGCATGGTCATTTTCTTGTAAAATATTATACTTAGACAAATTTTTCCAATGACCACCCCTAAAAGTAACCCTTCTAAACACTATAAGCACTTCAGAAAGGCTGTCGCTTTTGCTTTTCGGAAGTTAGAGCTATGTCGACACTGCCTTTCAGGGCGGGGTCATTTTCAGGACTTTCGCCCCGGATTCAGGTTGTGAACTCCAGCTGTATTCGACAGGCTGAATAGGCTAGCCACATGTACGCAGTGCGAACCTATTTTTCTCTTATGTGGGCGCCATTCACTGATAATACATTAGCCTGCGTAGCAGGCGTTTAGTGCGGGCGGGAGAAGAAAGGGCGTCGTTAAATAAACGCCTGCCCAAATGCCTATGATTAATTTGTTCTTCTCCAAAGAATCTTCGGAAAAGCTTCCATTGGTTAATCTCGTTAACGGAAGTAATTACGTAACTCAAATGTCAACAATAATTTTGCTCGCGTTGACGCGTTTATAGCCGCGTATAAAAAATTAGCCCGCGTGCAGGCCCAAGGGAACTGATAGTGGGCCTGCAAGCAAGGCCCGGTATTTTGTAAAACGCCCCTTTTCATAACACGCCCCATTCGCGCGTCAATTGTCAAAAAAGAACCAATGACAGCAACCCAAATATTAACAAACAAATTCGCATTAAAATGTTGCGGGGTTTTCTCTGCTTTAATATTCAAAATAGAAACAATGTGTAAATGCCTGTGTTAAAACTCCAAAAAAACAAGCAACGCAGTCAGTAATTGCTAAATTTACAAGTGCTCATTTTCAACTAAAATCGGAACAGGCAAATTAAGACGAATTTCAACAGAAAACCAGTCTCAAACTTCAAATCGTGAAGGAAGTCGTGCGACCACATCAGCATTTATAATGTTGCTTCGCTGTCGCCATTGTTATAAATAAATTGTCTCACTTATCAGATCGTGTGTGCAATTCTTGTTGGCGGCGGAAAGTACGAAATTTATTTCAGTTATTTCATTTAGTAAGAACTCTACAAAAGAAGAGAGCGTTCAGAGTCCAGATCGTTTCGTTTCAAACGGCAATTTAATCAACTTGCAATTTAATACCGTCTTATCTTTTGCTCTCTCAGCGAAGCCTTGTAAATCGCAAAGTATTTTGAATAGGCTTACATGAAACTGCATCTCAACATCAACCAAAAGATAATTTTCTTGAGGAACATATAACGTATCAAGTCTGTTTGAAATTAATGAAACTCAAGTAAAGGTTACTATAGTTTTGTACCCCATTCGTAATAAATGTTGCTATTCCAACACCTCACGACAAGCAATCCTCATTGGCATAACGGCAAAAACATTTCTTCCTTCAAGTAAACAATAAACAGTCTGTTCTTGTTCCATTTGTAATCGAAAAAAGTGATCAATTTTCGAATTTTAAGCTTATCGAGAGCCTTTGTCTATGCCTTTGTGATGAATCACTGACCTAATTATAGAATCCAACAGCAAACAGCCAATCAAAATGCCGCGTTCGTGGGCGAACGCGGAAAGTACAAAATACCGGGCCTTGCTTGCAGGCCCACTATCAAGTTCCCTTCAGCCTGCTCCCTTGGGCCTGCACGCGGGCTAA
>CACRXK020009630.1:0-10503 GCA_902702795.2 Paramuricea clavata
GACACTGAGGAAAAGAGTACAACAGAACTTTACCAAACACATAAAGCTTGTAGTTTCGGGTTGAAAACGGTGTGCCACTATGATGATCAGTACTCCGGTGAATACGTAAGCTACGTTGGTGAAGACGCTACAGAGGTCTTTTTGAAGACCGTACTGAAGGAGTCCATTAAGTGCAGAGAGATGGTAAATAAAATCTTCAAGAAAAAGATGGTAATCACACCAGAGCAAGAAGCTGAGTTCTGGATGACAAGGAACTGCTCCATATGTGGCAACGACTTAGGTGATGACAGAGTGAGAGACCACGACCATGTAACTGGACTTTACCGTGGAGCTGCCCATAATATGTGCAACTTGAAATATAGAATCACATGGAAAGTTCCTGTGGTCTTCCACAATCTAAGAGGTTACGATAGCCATCTAATAATGCAGGAGATTGGTAAGTTTAAGATGAACATCAACGTGGTCCCAAACAACATGGAAAAATACATTTCCTTCTCATTAGGTAAAAGTCTTGTGTTCATTGACTCAATACAATTCATGGTTTCTTCCCTGGAGGCACTTGTGAGTAACCTTTCACCTGAAGACTTCAGGATAGTCGGTCAGCGGTGGCAAGGTGAGGACTTCGATATTGTGAGACAAAAAGGTATATTCCCGTATGAATATTTGGATGACATAAGTAAACTTAATACTGAGGGGCTTCCAAGTAAAGACAAGTTCTACTCATCTCTATACGAGTCTGAAGTGAAAGAAGAAGATTACCAGAGAGCTATAAAAGTCTGGGACCACTTCAAGATGAAAACAATGAGAGACTACCACGATCTCTACCTGGAAACTGACGTTCTTCTTCTAGCAGATGTTTTCGAGAATTTCAGGAAGACCTGCTTGGAAAACTACAAGCTTGACCCTGCTCACTACATCTCAGCACCAAGTCTAAGTTGGGACGCTTTCCTAAAACAGTCAGGAGAGGAAATAGAATTGGTAAGCGATATGGACATGTTCCAGTTCTTTGAGAAGGGAATGAGAGGTGGGATAAGTCATATTGCTCATAGACACTCTACAGCAAATAATAAGTACATGGAAACGTACGACGAAGAGGCTGAAAACAAGTTCCTTATGTACCTCGATGCCCACAATTTATATGGCTGGGCAATGTCTCAACCTCTACCAAATGGAGAGTTTGAGTGGGTTGAGGAAGTTGATAAAATAAACCTTGATGACTACTTAGGAGACAGTGGAAGGAGTATGGTTCTTGAGGTTGACATGGAATATCCAGAAGAACTTCACAACCTACATAATGGTTATCCACTAGCTCCAGAGAGTAAGGAGATTAATGCGTCAATGTTGTCGGACTATGCAAAGAGTATTGCTGAGAAATTCCAGCTTACGATTGGTGGAGTACGGAAACTGGTGAACTCATTAGGTCCCAGGAAGAACTACGTCCTACATGCCCGTAATCTGAAACTATACACTGAACTCGGAATGAAACTTACAAAGGTTCACAGAGCCGTCTCATTCAAGCAGTCAACTTGGCTGAAAAACTATATTGACTTCAATACTCAAAAACGGTCAGTCGCTAAGAATGCGTTTGAGAAAAACTTCTTCAAACTTATGAATAATTCCATCTACGGAAAGACTATGGAAAATTTGAGGAAGAGAGTTGATGTAAAATTAGTGTCATCGGAAAACGATCTCCTAAAACTTACAGCATCGCCGTGCTTCCAATCACACAGGATTATGAATGAGAACTTAATCGTGGTGAAGAGAATGAAGGAAGTGTTAACTCTGAACAAACCGTGCTATGTGGGAATGAGCATCCTTGACTTGTCTAAGACTCTGATGTACGACTTCCATTACAACACGATCAAGAAGGAGTACGGTGACAAGTCAAAGCTCCTGTTCACAGACACTGACAGTCTAATGTATGAGATTAAGACTGATGACGTGTACGAGGACTTCAAGAGGATCGGTGAGGAGAAGGACTGTTGGGACAACTCAGATTATCCGAAAGATTCTCCATATTACTCAGCTCATAATAAGAAGGTAATTGGAAAGTTTAAGGATGAAGCTGAAGGAGTACCAGTAATTGAGTTCGTGGGGTTGAGGTCAAAGATGTACTCCTATGTGAAGGAGAGTGGTGGAGGTGGAATGACAGCGAAAGGTGTGAAAAAGTACGTGATCAGAAACAAACTCACTCACGAAAACTTTAAGAACGTAATTAAGACTAAAGGTAGGATGAGACATAAGATGAACACGATTAGAAGCATCAAACATAAAATCGGAACTTATGAATTGAAGAAAATTACACTCAGCTGTTTCGACGACAAACGGTACTTACTTGAAGATGGTGTTACAAGTTACGCGTACGGGCACCACTCAATAGAAGATCTAGAGGCTGAGGTGTTGATTGAAGAAAAATAGAACCGAGCTGTGTAACAGTAAGGGCTGAACTTGAAAGCGAAAACTACAGTCTTGAAAGAGCACTAGAACTTCACGAAGGACCTCCACGGGAAAAGCAAGAAGAACGTATTCCCAGACCAGAGTATAAAGTAGTGATTCCACTGAAGAGGTTCAAGTTCAAGAAACAACTACCACTAAGGTTAGTGGTAACGGATGAGAATCATCTGAGGAAAAACTACGACAGTCTACCAAAAGAGGAGAAAGGATTCTTAAGAGTGGTGATGGGCGAGAAAGCGAAGTCCCTTGGTGTTCAAGTTATAAGAATACCAGGAAGTGACAAGCTGACTGTAATTGGATTTTGAGTAAATTGTTAAATAGAAAATTTAGAGATTGGTTGAAAGTCGACTGGAAATATTCAACGTTGAAGATGGGCGGAGAAAGTGGTCTAGAAAAATTTGACTAGAATACTGCAGGATTCTTGTTGATTTAAGACGAAAATAAAAAAGTGATGATAGAGCCTAGATCAGTTAGTGGTCTAGAACCCTCATTCCCTATACTACTTTTATCGGCCTATATAGTTTAGAGTCATCCGCAAATAATGCAATACTCGAGCCCTGTCCTACGTATTCTGGCATGTCGTCAATGTATACTAGGAAAAGAAGGGGTCCTAGGATGGATCCCTGTGGGACTCCAGTGGTCACGGGGAGCCAATCTGAGAGGGTCCCATCTAAGGCAACGCGCTGACATCTGTCACTCAGGTAACTACGAAACCACTGAAGAAGCGAGCCTGATATGCCATATTGCTCAAGCTTGTTCAGAAGCATATGTGATGTTGAACACGATCAAAGGCCTTGAACAGGTATAGGTGGATTGTATCAACTTCTTTCCCACCAGCTAAGTGATCTAGGATTTCTTGGTAGACATGCAGTAGTTGAGTTACCGTAGATTTACCCCTTAAGAAACCATGCTGTAGATGGTAGGTTTTAACTGACATCTTGCAAAATACCTGAACTCATGATAGCTGACTAACGATGGCACAGCAATTTGGAACTGACATTCTACAAGTCATTAATCTCCCCCACAGTGTAGGCAGTCGGCCGTTTATGAAAACAGTCAGAAGGAAAACGAGACTAGCCAGAGAGACCCCTTGAAGCCATATTGAAGCACATGCAGAAGAGAAAGCAATAAAAGCTCTCTCGGAGAAATCATGATCAAGCATGCAAAATCTTGTTTCGTTGTGGAGCTCTGTTCCGCTGTAAGTTTACTACCGTCTGCAGTGGGCATAATTTTAATGAATATCAAAGTAGACAACATTGAACGATTGTTACGGCCTGGGGAATACTTTGTACAATTTAAATACAAGTCTTAATACAGTGATATTTTCCTGAAACTTAGAAGGGCATTACGTTATTGCTAATAAATCCTAAGATTACACATTACAGCAATTTCCAACTTCTAAGCAAATTCCCTTCAGAAAATGTTGATAATCCTGTCCTTTTGGAATGGAAAATCGGAAAAAAATTCTGAGGGATGACCTCCTATTCCTTCTACTTCGAATAAATTTAGGTAAACTTCCCCTTTGACAATACCTCCCCTGCATCGTCTATGATCCTTCTGGCCTGAGAAACACACCGTTATTCGGGATAAACTAGAAAATAGATGCATGCAGAAACCCTCGCCTTGCTGACAAAACCATTGTATTTTCTGAACATGAAGTATCTAAAGTAGTTGTCATGGTAACACGATAATTTTTAGGGCCTGTTCATATGATCCCGCTTACCGGGACGTCTCGCTTACCGATGATCTCGCCGCCTATCTATTTTCCTATAAAATCTTGCATTGTGTTCATATGAGAAAGCGAGCTGGCCCGCTTGCCGAGATCTCGTTTGAATTTGCCGAGATCATAGGTAGGCGGGATGAAAATTTTTCCATATGAACACGCCAGCCCGCTTACCGGGATGAAGTGAAACAGTCTTGCCGGTTTAATTTAACACTTTTTACTTGGTTTTATGTTTGTTTTGTAAACAAGTATTAAATAACCACCTGAAGCAATACTTTTTCTTGTAAATAAACGAAGAAAAACACTAAAATCGCTAAGTATTTGTATTGCTTGACTGAAATGTAAAAGTTTTGCATATGCTAATTATAGAACTACAGTAATTTCATCTCGGCAAGCGAGACGAAATACTCCATATGAACGCACGGAAATATTCGTCTCGGTAAGCGAGACGTCCCGATAAGCGGGATCATATGAACAGGCCCTTAGAGAATATTCTTACAAATGAAAAATCGCCTAAAAATATCACTTTTAATTACAAAATTATTAATTTTCCAACATATATATGTTAGGTATGTTATTATACGTAATTAAGCCTCAATTTTAAGTGAAATTCAACCACAAACGCTTCGCAAAACGTTTTAAAGTCACTAGTGTTCTTTATAAAACTAAACTGCCTTTTAAAATGGCTTTATAGTTTATCGATAAACTTTGAGTTTGCAATAAAATGATTTCAAATTCTCGCTTGCAAATAACTTTGCTTTCTTTTTATTTAAAAAATTCCATATCATAAAAAAAGGGAATCAATAAAAGATACACTGAAATTCAAATATATACTGTCTGGTTTAGTTGTTTCATATACGCAAAGGTCGTCGGGTTTTAAAGCCATTAAATAATCAATATTTAAAACAAACTTACCTTCGTAAACGTCGGCTCCCTTCCTTTAGCCGATTCTTTCGCAGTTTCTTTCTGAGAGAGCTTTTGAAATTTACAAAATCTTGCAAAAATGCGAGCAAAATTGAAATATATTTGCAAGAAATTTATCAATCATCAAATCAAGAAATATTTGCTATTTCGCTGTCGTCATGCAGTCGTTATATAGTCAGGTCTCTTAGTGCAAAATAGTGGCCCGATGTTTGCAGGAGTGACAAAAGTGCCAAATTTGGCACATAACTTCCTTAGCATATACAAATTAATATTAGAAGGGGTGCCTATCGCGAATCGTAATTGTTAAGGATTAATGGGCTAATGAAGTTTTACCTAAAATCACGAAGTGGGTTACCTGTGGTTGCTATATCTTTTGTCTAAATTCAGCAAAGAACAAAATTATACAAGTATACTGACTAGTGCCCAGTCTCCACTCAGAAAATTATTTCACTTTTCAGCGTTTTTCAGCGTCAATGTTGGCAAATAAATAATAAATAACATTTCAAAACAGATCTTCACGTTAATTTGCATTTTGATATAGTTCCCGATCCCGATTCGGTTCACATTGCAGACGCATTCACTTTTTTTAGCGCTAAAAAGGTTAGACAATACGGCTGTTCACGGATCACTTGCACTGTTTACACATTTACATCTGCAAAGCGGAGTGCACGCCAAATACGCCTTAGCGCACTTGCATCTTGTGCATGAACCTTTGCATGCAGGTACACTTTGTTAGTTCGCTGCAAGCCTTCGAGACCTCGGGTATGGTTATCCATTTCGGTACCCATGATCCTCCCTCTTCCTTCCAAGAAAACCTGTCTGGAGATGCTACTGCCTGTTGTGAGTGCTCACTGGTCGACCATATTCCGGCTTGGAAAATTGAACGATGAACATGTTGTAGGAGAGCATCCTTGTGATTGAAAGAAAATGTAATCGTTGAATGAAGCATCATGAATAGCAATACAGTAAAGAAAAACTCTTAGCATGCAAGCTGTCATAGTTACCTGTGTTGGCGGAAGCTTGACCATTGCTCTGTTGTTCTTACAGAACAGCTCCATCCTCGTCTTGTTTATGGAATCCAGTGGGCCCGATTTTTCAAACAGGACGACAACATACCGTTCAATTTTCTTGAAATGGGCAGAGTCTGCCGTTAGGTGATGGTAAGCGTTCTTTGCCAGAAACTCGAAAGTCGAGGTAACATCTGGATACAGCTCCCATGCCTGCCAGGCGGACTTCTTGCCTTTCCCATAAAAGGATGACGTGATATCACAACCAGTAAGCGCATGGGAAACTGGTAGTGATCTAGACCTTGCTTCACCCAGGCTGACACAGATGGTGTTAATGTTGATGTACGAGAAGTGGCCTCTCATTCCAAAAGCCACCCACAGGTCTATGTCGGGAACGATTGATTTAAGATTGTAGAACGTTCCTACTAGGATGACGACGACGTCTGTATCAACGTTTCTGACCAATACAGACTTTGCTTGCTCGACTTGAATGGCATGGAGAACGTGGACGACGATCCGTGTGTCTGCCTCTTCGTGGTTACACTCAGGTATCGATCTGTTTGAGTCTGTGGAGATCACATAAACCCCTAAAAATGAACTATACATTATAGTTGGCATGATACTACTAATTATGTGAGCATTACCAATACAAACCTGAAATCATGTATACCGTCTTCGTCTCTGGCCAGGTGTACGCAACAACGTACTTCGATGTAAGAAATGCGAACAGTTCTTGCTTATTTGCTGAATCACGCAGGAATTGAATCCACTTCGGTGGAAGCTTTGTGCTACCTGCAACTTTGCGTCGCACGCCTTTCCCTCTCTTTTCTCTAGTTGATTCTTTCAAGCTGTCAGGGACATAGGAATCTCAAACAACGTCCACTCTTCTGCTGTCCTGACCGCGGAGATATGGTATGAAAACTTTGTCGGCGTAGTCGTCGAAGGTGATTGCTCCTGTAACCGGAAGACAATGGACTATAACAGCTCCGTCGCATATTCGGCAATCAAACGTGGGTGGAGGCTCGGGCTGTTGCGGCTGGATGATGCACTTCATCAGTTCGGACTTCGCATTCGGAAGACGGAGGTTGCCAAATTCTGATAACGAGGGAGGGAATCCCTGTACTTCGTGGCTGAAGAATTCCTCCAGGTCAGCGTCGCGACTCTGCATTGCTATATACAATTGCGCGAAAAGGGCGACGTTATTCTGCAGTGCTGTGATTGTCTTCGACTGCTTAGATTTGGCGCGAGACGGCCGTTTGCCATAAAGGGGAAGCTTGTTCTTCTTGATGGGATTGGTTATTGAAATCGTTCTGTCCTTTATAACTGCCTTCACAAAATCCTGGTACTGCTTCTTTCCAAGCTGTTCAAGGTTAACTACTGCCTCGGCTACAGCATCATCCATACAATCCCGTCTGTCCAGTGTAACTAGCTCTGGGAAGTCGTCAAGAAAGGGGTTCCCCATCGTCCTTATTACATCAACCAGATTGTTCACCTGCTTCTTGAACGTCTTCTGCGCGCTTAGTCCCATCTCATCATTTAGACGATCCTGAAACTCCTCGCTATCAGGTCCTAGGTATTACTCCTCAAATTGATGCAAAAGTCTCGTTGCCTCAGGGCCTGAAAGCATCCAACGTCTGAAAAAAAAAAGAATATATCGAAATTCAGTACTTCCATTCCTGTGAATAGTTATTTTCTGCGAAACAATGTGCTCTGATTTGCCGTTTTACCAGTTTGATTGCGTGTTAACTAATACACCATTTTGTTTATAACCAGCCTGTTGAATGATTGTAAATAAATAAAATAATCAATCAAAAAAAGAAATAGAACATTTAATTTGTAACGCGATAACAATAATTTTGGGCCCGCAGTAATTGGCTCACGCTGTTGCGGTCACCCTGCCTATAGTCATGTATATTATTCTTGTTCTTGTTATAGTTTTGTCACTTTTGTGTATTGTAATATGGCGAAACTAATAAATAAATAAATAAATAAAATAACAAAACAGAACAACTTAATTAACAATTTTCAATTGGCACATTGTGCTGATAACGAAGCATAAGCAAAGAATAGATTTTTGTGCTCACCTAAATGCTACAGCGTTCTCTGTTAGGCCTACTGCACCACCTGCACTCTTGACGATTTTGTTATCCTGTTCATGCGCCTAGTCAAAGGGAATAGCAGAAAACCTGTTGCCTGTTTTTGACAATACCCAGTGGCCTTCGTTCTGAAATTCCTTAGCGATGTTGTCCGGTAGAGACTTCAGGTCACGAATATGGATGGAGGCACAGCGTGCGTAATTGACGTGGTCCAGTGCAAAGAATAAAGGTATCAGCTCTTCCATGGCCTCGACGTACAATAAATTGAAGTTTCGCTGCCTATGTGCGCGTATTACAAGCAACACCAGTGTCTCTAACTGTAGAATGACATCCCAGAAGAGAAACGTCGGGCTTATTCACTTTCTTGCCTCTTCCCACGTAGAGAACGATGCCTCGTCAACGCACTGGGAAAATGCATCTCTCTGAAGCTTATGTAGGGCGATAGCAGTGACTTGATGAGCATGCCTGAAAATATATCGCATTTTTTCTTAATTAAGTAACCCCTCAGTTACATTATAACCTGTACGCCTACTTCATTGTCACAAGACAAAGAACATTCTACTGGAGATAAAATGCACTCAGAAAGGATAAATTGCGCTCATCGATATGGAATCAACCTCGTCCCCAGGGCCATCCTCGTGAAATTTTGGAGGTGCCTCCCATGGCTCTGGGGACGAGATTGCTACGGAATAGTATAGCGCAAGCATCCTTAAGCCCGTTTTCCACTCACGTATTTCGCCGCTGCTGGCGAAAAATTTTGAAAAAGAAATAATTTTTTACATTCATTCGCCGCTGAAGAAATTTGTTCTGCTGCTACATTTGCTTAAAATTTTCAACTTCTGTTTGACCTTTCGTTGACGGCTTGAGATTCCTTCATTTTCTCATCTTCTTCACATGATTCTTGTCGTGCTCGTGTTAAGTGACTTCTTGCAGATTTGTAATGCATTTCATGTGATATTTTGCTTCAGCTGCAATAAGGTCAACCCCAGAAATCTTAGGTAACAGCGTGTTGTCTTCTAGTTCTGTTATCATTCGGTGAAGGTTTTCATCATTAGTGGAAGTAGTGACATTATGAAGCGGGCCAGTACAAGTTTGGTCACACAATATGCAGTTCTCTTTGCAGTTCTTCTTTATGCTAGAGGACAGTATACGGATTTTGGTTGGTTTCTCCTGCTCTGGCTTTGCTTGATCTTGTTTCCTTTTTCGAGTTGCTTTTTCCTTTGCCTTATTTAGTTTAGATTTACTGAAATGTAAATGGCAAGACTTGTGCCACGCAGCTTCTTTTTCGATCAAGGCATCAACATTTAGCTCGAGCGGCAGCGTAAGGCAAACAGGCAATATTACATCCAGTGAATCACGGAACCCAGAAACATTTTGTAGAAACGAGTTATACACGCTTCTGGGATCGCTCTTATCTGCTCCACGTGATCTTAATGGACATCTTACCTCTTCTGATGTGTCTTTCTGGCAGATGATGCAATGACTCCAAGAAAATGCCATCATCTCTGAAATTTTTAACAATTGTTGATAGCACACAATCAGACTTTTAGATAAAAAAATACAACTAATTGCAAACACACTTTAAAAACATCCTTTAACATAAAACGATTTATCTAGAGAAATTTGTAAAAAAGAAAACCTGTTATAATTGCATATCAAAGGCTGAATACTTACAGTTTTCGTAAAGATGCATGGAGCCGCCATCTTGGAAATGACAAATTGGCGAGTGGTACTATTATAGCAATTTCTAAATATAGCCTTTTTTTCTCATTTGGAAAGGTTTTAACAAACAGAAATAAAAGATATCAGACTAAATCGTTTACTTCGACCATTAAAACGACATGTAAGATTGATTTTCGGCATAAAATGCACTTTATATAAAAAGCACCACAGGGAGCCCAAGACGAGATATTTTCAAAAGTTTAATCCCCTTTAAGTCGCTTATGAGGAATATTTGCATTGGGCACCCCTTCCAATATTGATAGTACTATCATAAGCTATAACTGAGCCAAGTTTGGTGCTTTTGTCAGCTCTGTAAACATCGTGACCTTAAGAGACCTAACTAATAATGCAAGCTTTAAATTGGACCAATCAGTGTCCGCTATTCATGGCAGTCCGCCATATTTTTCAGATCAGTGAGGATGACCATGCCCGCGATAACTGATGAACTTTAGACTTCGCTAATGCTTTCATTTCCCGGGTGTAACAGTGCCTTTTTTAACTATATATCTGGGGGGGGGGGCAATTGCCCCCCCAGGGAAAGAGTTTGCCCCCCCCCAGTAAAGCCATTTCTGCCTCG